>VZTO01019305.1:0-61523 GCA_013400615.1 Syrrhaptes paradoxus | reverse complement strand
CTCAAAAGGCAACTTTGATTACTATTGGAGTGTTCTTCTGGACAACATCTGTCTGCATGCACTGTATAAAGAACTATAAAAGCTTCACTGGTCAGACTAACCGATGACTGACTTGTACTGGTTGGATAATCCCTTTTTTTGGTCGACCTACTTTCCAAAGTAACGTAAAACCAAGAAATACCATCAATAAAAATAGGCGCAAAATATCATTATTCTTTAAAACTAAAGGAATGTGCTAAAGAGAATAATCTGCTGATGTCATCAAGAAAGGCCTGTATCATTTAGACAATTTTAAGGACTCTTCAGGAAGAACTAGTTAAAGAGGCTCCAAATTGAATGTTCTATTGTTAGCAACTTAAGCCGAGTCTAGAAAAATATGAGTCATGTGTGTTATGCACACACAGCTGGGTGAAAACCCAGTGATATCTTTCCATCCTGAAAAAAAATCCAGAAGGTAGCGTAAAAAAAATTGTAGTAAACATGTCTCTTCCACTGAGTACTTTTTTTCAGTTTACATCTAAGTGACCTCAATAAATTTAGTCAGTGTTTAAGTGATTTTAACTTTTATCTAGCAACAGTCTGAAGATTATGAAACTGATCTGCCAAGTACTTAAGTATGAGCTTTAACTTCAAGCTCTCTATTATACCAAAGTGAGTATGACACCTTACTTGCTGATATTCTTCATTGGATGAGTTCATGATTGGTCACATTTTTTAAGTTTAATCTTAAACAACACATTTATGGGATCCATGTCTTGAAAAAAATATAGAGATAGCTTCATAAGGCTCTTTCTAGTATTTAATAAAGTTTATATAGAACTTTTTAACAAAACTAAAGTTAAAAAGGACAAAGAAGATAATGTCTTTCTATTTTGTTGAAAAGATATAGAGGTACTCCTTGCAACAGACATTAATTTTTATTAAAATGTTTTTATATTTTACTCAGAAATGGACAAATTTAGAGCAAGTTTGAGCAAGTGGGTTGGAAGAAAGCATATTTTATGAATTGCCCATCTTGCTCTAATTTTCACTTCTTGAAATCTAGAAATACATGTAAAAAAAGGAAAAACAGAATAAAATATTTTTATTACAAAATCCTGATCAATTATATCAAAATATTTAGTAGAAGTGATTTTTTTAATAATTAAATGCATTCACACAAATTATCAAGGTAAGATAGAGAATTATAATTTTTTCAAAGATCTTGTATGTTGTACCTGACAAAACTGGTGAAGAGCAAACACAGATAATTACTTCATCTTGGGTGATGGCTTGTAACCTTCTAATCTTGAGTAGTGTTCCTGTAACCTCGCCTTTGCTATTATAGCCTCAGTTATCACTGTGAACACTATTGCATTGTCAGATTCACTTATTTTGAGACTTTCTGCACATAACTCCCAGTCGTACCATTCTAATCTTGATAGTCTCCCCAAATCCTTATACAAAGGCTGGCCCTCTTCCCTCTCCAACTACCTCACTGTTTTCTTCACAATTTCTCTCTTAGATTTGAATTCTCAGACTCCCCCTCCCTCTTTCCCAGGCACCATCTGTGTTTCCACCCTGATTCCTTATCCTTATCTCCTTTTCTTCTCCCATTCCAGTCTGGCTCTCTTCCTACTGTATGCAAGTCAGACATCTTTCCCTTCTTAATACCCTGGGAAACAGCAAAGAGGAGAAGACTGAGCTAATAAAAGTGCAAAAAGAGTTTTCATTTTCTCTCTGAATTCCAGTTCTCAATCCCCCTCCTACCCACAATAAGAGGAGTGAAATTGCAAGATAAGGAATGTCTAAGTGGCTAATCTATGAATAAATATTTGAATATTAAAAGAAAAAAATGTAAAATGAAGTCAATTTAAATCTCTTTCAGCTCAACCCACAACACAGTGGACAAAATTCCTCAAATGTACTACCAAGATAAATTGGTATACTACAAATTTTGTTGTTTATATTGAAATTTTTTTATTATATTTGATTTTTTTTTCCATTTAAAAGGAGCATTACACACCTGCACTTATACCATATGTCAGAAATAAACAGGAAGCAGTGTACATACATCTGACATTAGCATAAAGCTAGGATAGTTCTGCAGCTAAATTTGAAAGTAAACATTCTATATGTGCTTGCTTATTTCCTGAACAGTATTCCTATTCTCCTTTGAAACTGAATTATTTTGTGCTTCTGGATATATTATTTTATATACACATAAATATAAAGCTAGCATTTCAAGCTTTTTGGTCATGAATAAAAATATGCATTGATAGATTTTAGAAAATATATTTCTATATGTGTTCACTAAGGAGATTTTGATGAAATATAACTTACTTCCTTATGCCTTAGCAATTTCTACTCTCTCCTGTGTGTGCCACTACGTAAATTTCATTATTTATATTAGCATTTAGACCTTTGTTTTATTCACTGACTGCCTCTGCTAAGAATTTGATGTATTTCCATTAAGTAGCACACAATTAAAAGAAAATAACCCCTCAGAAAAACAAAACAAAACAAAACCAAACAAACCCAAACACATTAGCTCTACAAAAGCAAAGGAGGACACGTATCAGAATCCAATTTGGGAATAAAAAGCTGGATTAAGGTAAGAATGCCAATGATTCTAATCTTCCTTTCTTAAAGGAAGATTTAACTTGAGGAGGAGAAAAAAGATCTTATAAGAAAATCCGTCTTCAAACTCCACAGTGTTACTGGTATCTGAAGAGATATCAAGAGCTAGAGAGCATTTGCTTCAGCAAAGTTGTCTAAATCAAGAAGTGAGATAAAAAACATTCGACGTGTGTGGGGTGAGTAAAGGAGCTGAGCAAGGGCAACCCTCTCTTCTCACACAGCTTCTAAGCATGTGTTTGGCCAATTGATAGCATTAGGATGCAGAACAAGGAGTAGGAGCTGTATAGCGTTACAGCATACCGGCCCTCTCCCATTAGCTGACATATAGGGGAACAATTCAAACAAGTGGCTGAGCTTCTAAATTTGATTTTTTTTTTAAAGTAGCAGGTTCCCAAGACTCTTACCTTTCTCCTTTTCCACTGTAATAACTTCACTCCTCTTCCATCTACCTTCTGTTTCCCTCTTACATTTCCTCTGTATTACATTTTTACTCTCTATACAGCTTTGTCAGACAGATCCCTTTGAAGCTTTCTGCCAAGCATGTGAAAGGAAAGGAACAGCAGCTCTCAGTCAATGCTGCCCTCTCAACCAGCAAAAGCCCAAACGAAGTGAATTTCTGTGTGGACACACTGCAGTGCCGCAAGCCAAAGAAATGGCTTCGTTTGCCATATGTTGTGGAAACCATCAGTGAATGGATTATTAGACTTTGTACATTGCCACACAAATCAGCATACATCACTCATATCTTATCAGCATGTCTTTGGGTGGAGTTTTTTTTGTTTGTTTTTTTGTTTTCTTTTTTTGAAAACAACTACAAAAGTTATTCCTTTTCAGTTCATTGTCAACGTTTTCTGACATTCCAGGAAACATGTTGAACTCGTGATACATGGGTTGTGGTGGGTCTGTATCTTATATGAGTTTAGCAAACAAGACAATATTGAAATGAGTTACTACATAAACAGAAGAGATATTACAAACATCCTGATTGCCTTCCTGTTTAAAATTCTCACTGTTGAGTGAAGAGCTGCTTCTTGGTTCCCATTCTGCTCTGTGCTGACCATTACTGCCTTGATGATTTTGAGTTGCAAATTAAGCATATGACAGAAAAATGAAAAGATAAAGCATATGAAAGCGATCAGTCTGGTATGCACCCATATACCTCAGAGATTTTTAATTGCCACAGAAGGATTTCAAGGAATTTCTAAAATTAATTGCAGAGATACATACTCTTCTAAGAGTTTAATAGTTATGTAAGAGCATTATCAACTATCTAGAAGGAGCAAATTTTTCATTGAAAAAAGTCTGTTTGAAGAAAAAAGATCTATTTAATTTAAAGATGCATAAATAAATAAATGCAAGCAAGTAAGCAAACAAATAAAAATTCTCACTAAGGTATTTCATCCATCAAGAACACTAATCAAGGTAAAAAAAAAAAGGAAAAAATCACAAATGCTTACTGCTTGTCAATAAAAGTCAAATGTCTGGTCAATGTACAAATTTCTGACCTTTTTAAAACTGAGTCTCCAAATGAATACTTTCACTACTGGGTTAACGATTCTCTCTGGTTACCTGCTGGAGTACCTGCTAAGTCCTAGCATGGTGTATAATTCTGAGAATTCAACATCCAGACACAGGACTTTAGTATAATAACTAAGTAATCAAAACAAATTGTTTCTACATCTTCATTTAACATTGTTTTGTTTTGAAGGTTTTCTAAATATATACAAAAAAACAAACAGGAAAAAATAAAATAAATTACCATATATCAAATCAAATCTACTATTAGTTTCATTTTTGAAAGACTATTTGCTGCTTGTGCTTGGAGATGTGGTATGGTCAGAACTGAAAAAGATAATATTCTGCACAGTTCAAGTTTTGATTCATATTAGTTATTTGAGCCTGAATAGCACCTGTGTGTTAACAATCTTTCCTTTAATAATTCGTATTCTACTCGAATTAGGTTTTATGAGACAAAAGCATATTTTATCTGAAAAAGGGTTTACCTTTTTTTTTGCCCAATTGTGATAACTGTGAGATGTTGCTTTGGAGAAAATAAATGCAGAGTATAGATCTGTATGCACGTTCTGTAGTTGTTATTGGCTTTAAATTGCCTCTTATTCCACAAGAAAGTAAAAGAAGAGGAAGAGAAAAAGTAACGTAGAACGATGTATGGTGTAGCTGAGAATACAGATCATTGATAGTTTTCCATTTTACAAGATCTGAATTTAGAACTGATTCTTTTATTCAAATTCATGACCAAAATTAAGTGGTTGAAACTGTTTTATTCTTCTTTTCAAAGAGTTATGGCTTGTTAAGTACTTTTTTTCAGTGACTGCATAATAACTTAATGGAGAAGGTGATTTGTTCTCAGACCTTCAGCCTTCTGTCTTTTTTTTGTCTTTGCAACTAATTTCTCTATTATGTGATATAACATATCCTTGAGAAAAAAAGCAGTTTTTAAGAAAAAAATGTAGACAAAAATGACTAACATCTGATTGAATATACAAGAAATTAAATGGCAAAATATGAGAAATTACAGCCTACTTCATATCAATGTTTTTGGTTTGGTTTTCTTGTAGTTTAATACTGTATGTTCCTAACTGATATTTAATGTTGTCTCTTTGCTACATTAATACTTAAACAAGCCTAAAGAGTTCTTGATCTTAAAATATTCATGATTGCTGCTCTTTTATGTGAAACAAATTTCAAAGGAGGAATCCCTAATTCACTTATTAACCAATTCACATGTATTCTCACTTGCTTAAACAATTTTTAGTGGTTTTATCTATGAATCTGAGTCAAAGTGCAAATACGATAATTGCACTAAATTAACCAAGGTTGGGTAGATTTACATTTGGAAGTGTGGCAATCTGCTTTTTCAGCTTTCTTATTGGCAATGGAATTACGAGACTTGAAAAAGCAGGCACATTTTCAGGGAAAAATATATTGCGAAGAGTTGAAGTTTATCTGAAACACATACTCAAAGCTTACTTTTGCCCTCCCAAAACTTGCTTTGATCTCTTTTAATAACAAATATTAGAACACTATTCTAGAGGTTTTAGCAGTGAAGGACCTTTAAGGAATGCAGATAACTTCCCCCTTTGGATACAGGCTGGATCAGGAAAGGTAAGGATTTGCAGGACAGTATGGGTAAAATGGATGGGCAATGAAGTCAGAAGGAGTCAATGAAAATCAGAAATTGCAAGAGTAAAGAAACAGAGAAGACTCAGCTTGATGTTTGTCTGACAGCTCTAAGGAACAGAACTGTCTCAGTGCTAGCTGCAACTGTAAAAACTTCATGCTCTTTCAACGGAAAGTGTCCCAAGAAATGGTTAGGTAGCAGAGTTCATATGTTCATTCAACTCTCTAGCTGCAAGTCTGATGGACAGGATATCAGCTTCTTTTGATATGAGTACAGGAAATGGATGGAGACTTGGAAAGATGACTAAATCATTTCACATGGAGAGCAGGTAACATCTACTGGTCCCCTTTAGTTGCTACTGCTCTGGTCTGGATTTACCTTGGCAGCACAGGCATGACAAACTCATATCCCATTATTAGCAATATGTTCAGACAGCACTTCTGCTTACTCTTGTTTTCATTTTCAGATGTAACTTGTGAAATTTACTCTGTCTGCTTTTCAGATGAGCATCACAAGAGACTGATGCTAATCCGCAGATTTTCCTCCAGCAATCTAAATTTGGGCCCATGGCAGAATGCGGGCGATCTTGTTGGCAGCATCAGAGATACTTAAGTGTTTGCCACTTAATTAACTGTTGATGGACCATCTGGGCAGCTTAGTCTTTATGCATGTCATTTTCTTTGGTTCACCTTGGAGTTAGTATATGTAAGGCACATTAATTTATCTGAAAAAATACATTGTGTAAGTATCTTTTGTGATTGATGTGTAAGCAGTATTTTGAAGGCCATTTTGTACCAAAAAGCTGTTACATTAGCCAGTTTTCATACTGAGACATTAAGAAGTGAGGGTGAGATTTGTTAAAATTGATTTTACCACTTTTTTCCTCCCAATGTCCTGCTCAGTACCTACATAATTGTTTATTGCATTTCTCAGGGAGAAATCTGCACTACAATATTCCACTGATTTATTTAATTTGTTATTATAGGATTTCAGAAGAAGGTGAAAGCCTGAAAGATAGTTTTAAAGAGGAAGAGAAGTGAAAGTTCAGATTAATTCTCCCCCTTTACTCTGCTCTCGTGAGACCCCACTTGGAGTACTGTGTTCAGATGTGGAGCCCCCAACATCAAAAAGACCTGGACCTGTTGAAGAGAGTCCAGAGGAGAGACACAAAATTAATCAAAGGGCTAGAGCACCTCCCCTATGAGGACAGGCTGAAAGAGTTGGGGTTGTTCAGCCTGGAGAAGAGAAGGCTCCGAGGAGACTTAATAGCAGCCTTCCAGTACCTGAAGGGGGCTACAGGAGAGATGGGGAGGCACTCTGCATCAGGGAGTGCAGTGGGAGAACAAGGGGTAACGGGTATAAGCTAAAAGAGGGAAATTTTTCACTACGAGGGTGGTGAGACACTGGATCAGGTTGCCCAGGGAGGTTGTGGATGCCCCATCCCTGGAGGTGTTCAAGGCCAGGCTGGATGAGGCTTTGAGCAACCTGGTCTAGTGGAGGGTGTCCCTGCCCATGGCAGGGGGGTTGGAACTTGATGATATTTAAGGTCCCTTCCAACCCAAACCATTCTATGATTCTATGATTCATGACATACACGCACATGACTATGCAAAAACTCCATTGTACCAAGTGTATAATGAACGTCATCACACCAAATTTTCTTTCATATAGTAACTTTTCCAAAGTAGAATGCAATATTGTATCTGAGTTTTTTAAAATACACTGAAGCAGAGAGTATATATAGGCTTGTTTTCAAAAAACCTCTAATTTAGGATTCCCAGTTTTGAAGATATTATCAATAAATGCCTGATTTCAGGGGTACTACCTACAGATAAAGCATATGAGAAGTGTACAATTAAACTCCTGCAAAAAAAAAACCCAGACCAAATAAAAAAAAAAAATCCCCAAAACCTGGTGGATGACACGATGACCCTACTGATGTTAGTAGAAATTTTGCCAGGCAAACTGAGATTTCACACCATCAGGGTAAAAGTCAGGTAGATACAAAAAATGTATCTAACCTGGGGACTCACTGGAGAAACTGGATCAATTCACATGTGAGGAAAGGCTGATTGTTCAACCCGGAGAAGAGAAGGGTTGTGGGGGTTCTCACTAATGTTGTTGTGGGTTTGTCTGGTGGGCTTTTTGGTAGTGGGGGAGGTGCTACAGTGACGGCCCCTGTGAGAAATTGCTGGAAATTTCCCCCAGCTCCAAGCTGGACCTGCCTCTGGCCAAGGCTGAGCCAGTCAGCACCCCTGCAAATGGCATATTTAAGAGTGGGCACAGTGCAAGGGAGCGGTGGTGTGGACCCGGGCAGAGCCCAGCCTGGCTGGTCTGTCCAGCTGCCCACCCAGCCTTGGCTGCACCCAACCCACCACCACAGCCCCAGCCTCCCCCACAGCCCTGGCCCAGGGGACAAAGCGCAGCCCCTGCCTGAGAGCCAGGAGTTTCTCAGGAGCCAGTGAAAGAACCTGCTGCGGAGAGAGGAGCAGGGTGTGAGAGAAAGAGCTACACAGGTATGATGTTCGGTGAAGAAAGGAGAGGGAGGAGGTTTCGGAGCAGAGATTCCCCTGCAGCCCATGGATGACCCCAAACTGGAAGAAGTGGCTGTGTTTGAAGGAGGTTGGGACTCCATGGAGGGGATCCACGCTGGAGAACTGCAGCCTGTGAGAAGGACTCACGTTGAAGCAGTTTGTGAAGGATTCTCCTGTGAGAGGGACCCCACGATGGATCAGGGAAGACTGTGAGGAGCCCTCCCCCCGAGAAGGAAGGAGTGGCAGAAAGAACATCTGATGAACTGGCCACAACCCACATTCCCTGTGCTGCTGTGGGGGGAGAAGGTAGCGAAATTGGGAACAAGGACTTTGAGTCTGGGAAGAAGGGAGCCTTTTTGAGATGTTGTTCTCTTTCTTGCTATCCTTCTCTGGTTTGGATTGTTAACAAATTAAATTATTTTTGTGTTTTCCCCAAGTTGAGTCTGTTTCTTGTCTGTGACCATATGTGGTGAGTGAACCCTCCCTGTTCTTGCCTCAAACCACTAGGTTTTACCTTTTATTCTCTTGATTCTCCTCCCCATCCCGTTGGAGGGGAGGAGAGAGTGAGAGGCTGTGTGGTGCTCATTCCCAGGTGGCCTCAAGGTAACCTTAAAATTGTGACAGATGTGTATAAACACCATAAAGAAGGGTGCAAAGAAGATGGATCCAGGGTCTTTTCAGTGGTGCCCAGGAGGCAATGGGCACAAACAGAAACACAGGAGGTTCCTTCTGAATATCGGGAAACACTTTTTTACCATAAGGGTAACTGAACGCTGGAACAAGTTGCACAGAGATGCTGTGGAGTCTCCCCCCTTAGAGATACTAAAATCCATCCAGACACAGTTCTAGGCAATTGGGTGTAAGTGGCTCTTCTTGAGCAGAGAGATTGGACAAGATGACCTCCAGAGGTCCTGTCCAACTCAACCATTCTGAGATTCTATGAAAGACAGGAAAAGTCAGGACTTTTGCTTTATGTACTTCTACCAGCATTTTCTCTCCCCACAGATCTGGGGTCAGTTGTAGCATTGTGTGCCCTTGGTAGAGCATGTTTGTTCAAAAAGGTATACAGGCCAATAATGTTGCATGTCCATGTGCATATTTTTTCTGGATAAACCTATTTACATATTTTGTCTTTTTTTTTATTGGTTGGTGTTATTTGTTTTTTTGTTTGTTTGTCTGACTGTCTGTTTGTCTGTTTCTTTGGGAAGTTTTGCCAACTGTAGGTCAAAGACTACTCAAATGTTTCCAGGTTGGCCAGTGTTCCCTTGCACCTGCAAGCAGGTGTTTGACGATATCAGCACTTATTTCAAATCCCTTGTTAGACATATCAAAATCTGAATGCCACATTTCTCTTAGCACATCCAGGAAGATATTAAAAATAATTTTCATTATAGCAAGAAATGGTTTCAGCACTGCAGAAGTTCTAGTGATTATCAATATACACCTTTTTATATTTACAGTATTGCAAAGCTAGACAGATTAATTTTAAAAGTCTTCAACCTTTCTCAGCTTTGCTGCTTTTCCTTATAATTATTTATTTGTATTAGTATAGTGCCTGGAAACAGATTAAGACAGGTGGAAGATTTTATAGCTCAATCCTTAACTAATCCTACAGGCTACAATCCAGTTATGAGACGAAAAAGAGGACTTACTATTTTGAAAGCAGAAATAATGGATGAGCCATAAAAATGGTGTCATTCAGAAACTCATTAACAAAACAGAATGCCATCTGATCTTTCTGAACCTTTTAGGGAGTGCAAATTTATTCCTGGATCCTGAAACTAGATCCTCACAAGCAAAATCCACATACAGGCCTTTTTGGAGTTTCCATTAATAAAATGCCACTCTGCACAATAGTAGGCCTTGCCTTTGAAGAGATCAAATTGCAAAACCAGGACAGTCCATTATGAGTTTTCAGAGGCATGTTCATGCCATTTTAGATTCTTCTGGACTGACAAATATACACATACACCCATACACACACCCCCAGCACCACTTCACCCAATCAAAAGGGAAACAACAACAACAACAACAACAAAACTCAACCACAATTTATTTTAGCTGTTTGAGATTTGGGAAACAGTGGAATGCAATAAATGCTAGGCATGAAGCCACAGTATTTAGATCCAAAAAAGATGTACAAGTATATAAACAGTAATTTCTTGTACAGCCAAGATCCTCTGTTCTCATATACAGATCTGAAAATATTTTCCAGCCCCTGTAGAGCTGGGGATGAAACATGTTCCCTCTTCCTTATGTGTAGTCATTGAAGAGTTCAGTAAGAGTTCGTCAGAGTTCTCAAAACTTATTTGTTGGCCTAAGTAGTTGTTGCTGTGACAATATTTTTTTTTCCTTAATATCCAGGAGGAGGAGGCACAGAAGACAATTTCCTGAAAAACTATTTTGTTGGATACCGCTTTCTCTTTACAGTTCTTGTAAGGTTACAAATGTTATGAGCAATAAACTGGGATTGGCAAGTAATTACTTCTTCACAGGTACCATTTGTATTTAATGTATGCTGGTGGGAAGGTAATGATTGCCCCAGAAATTTCACTAAAGATGCATTTATTCTCCTAATCTTAGGTACTTATATGTTATGCCTAAGGATTTTGTTCTCTTCTTATTACAAAAAGAATGCAGGGAGGCAGGTAATTCCAGAGGATAATATACATCTCTGTTTATTGAAGACACCTATTTTTTCCCATGGATAGCACAAGTTCCTAGGGTGACTAGACTCACAAGTAAAAGGTTAAGGTTATGTATGTAAATTATGTAAGAGGAATCTGGACCTCTGGAAGCAATCTGTTTAAAAGCGAAAGCAAAATAAAAAATCTGTCTTTTCTGCTACTGGATAACTAATTTGTAAGTTAACCTTTTTGTCTTTTTGTTTGTTTTTATTTTAATAAAAATGCAAATACTGCTAAATATGTTAAAAAGCAAATCTTTAACTGTATCTCTATTGTGTGTGTTCCTTTCTTGTAGCTCTTTCTACTGTATACCAGTCATCTTTAAATTATGTGCTAAAATTTTCAGACTTCTCCTAGAGAAGATTCAGTATCAGTTGCATTGTTTAAAAATTAGATGTGTAACAAAAAATAATACAGAAGCGTACCTTTTGTTTTGTTTTGATTGGGGTTTTCTGCTATTGATCTCTCTCAATATACTTGATGTTGGCCTTATCGAATTGCTGGCTGGTTTTCAGATGTTTTATTTTAATGGAAGGTTAACTCAGTGAAAAATAAAGGGTTCAACTCAGCAGAAAATTCTACTTGAATGAGTAAATTTGTTTTCCATGCATATCATATTAGCTTAGAATAGACTTTATAAATTAAATTCTTTCAAAAATATAAGTGAACTAGCGGCCCTACAATTCAAATTCAGGCAAGGATTTAAACCTTTCTAACAACCATAGATTTAAAACGTGCATCTAAATAAGAGCATAATTATATTCTGATGCATAAAAGTTATCACAATAATAACAGAAGTATAAAAGAAAGTATAAAAATAAGAGTGTAATAAGCATTTAGATGATATATTTGCACAGTAGATGAGATGAATTTGAGTGATGTTGCTAAGAAAGAGATAGAATCTTTTTACATGGTTCATCAATGTGCAATACATTTTATTTTTAAACAAGGAAACAAGAGAAAGAGATAAGTGTGAGACTTTAAATGGAATAATGGCTTATATTTTCTTTATTAATATCTTTTTTTGGTTCTGTTGTATGACTATAACAAAGTTAATCATCAGGTAAAGAAATATATTTTCCTAGTAAGCTGAATTTATTTTGCCTTTATTTTTTTTTCACTTAAAACATGATTTGATATTACAGGGTTGTGTTAAACTGTATATATTGCCTGCTTCCTCTGAAGCAAAATCCCATTATATCTGTACAGAACCAAATACATTCTAGAAAAGGAAAGCTCTCTAGACTGGAACTTTCTACGTAAGTATCCAGAGGTCACGCCAAGACAACAGGACCCACCCGCTTAGGCTACTAACAATCAGGGGAACTAGATGGTTGCCTAATAATTTTTCTCAGTTGTAAGAAGTGGGTTGGTTTTGTTTTTTTTTTTTTTGCTTTTCCCTTTGACATATTGAAGAGGAATAGAAACATAATAACATCAGGGTATGATCTCTAATTGTCTCATTTTTTACACTGAGACTTAATTCCATGTTTGCCCACAATAAACTTTGCTTTCCCTATTTCAGTTTCCATAAAGTAATGTATCTGCATGCATAAGAGACATGTTAGAAATGAAAGAGTCACACCACTGGAAAATACATTTGTTACTGGTTTCCATAGACAGAAGTGAAATTGCTTTTTCTCCAGAATCTGGTGGCCCAGCAACACATGTACTCTTATTTTCTCCTCCCTTGACAATAAGTAGTTGAATATAGTACTTTTAACTTGAGAAACAGAGAAGCTCTATTTAAGACACCCAGTATTAGATATCACAGATCCATTAAGTTTTATTTTTTTTAAAAGAGAGTGCATCATACAATAAACATACTTGAATTCTGTTCAAATGCATTGAACAAATGCTTTTGAGAAACTGTCTGCAGAGTTATATTACTGTGTAGGGAAAAAGTACAATTGCAAGAGTAGTAAACAATGACAAGACTAAAAGACCTTTTGCACTGTGTATGAATTTATTTGCATACCTTCATTTGGCATTATTTTTCAATGAATAGGATTTAGCTTAAACAAAATCCAGAATGATAATTTTGTAAAGAATATCTATAAACTAACTCTACTTAAGCATAACATTAAAAAAAAAAAGTAAATAAATTAATAAACCTGTCCTGTACACTAGAGTAGAATTCTTTGCTCACCACTTTTTGCAGAAGTTCTTACTGTCCATAGTTTCTTCTGGGCGTACTGTGCTTGTGTTTGTACATGCACATTCTTTTTGTACATGTTTTTTATTATTTGTAGGCAGGCTTACTCGACTCCACAAAGATAAAATCTGAAAAGCAGATGTAGAAATGATTGATACATGTCTCAGTCCCTTAGAGATCTCAGTAAAGGACAGATTTAGCACAACACTGGATTTTTGTGTTGCTGTCTTAGTGCAGGACATCACTGAAATATATTTTTAATACCCTACAATGGATTTTTATTTTTTTACCAGCATGCACCTAAACATGTAAATGCTGGAAATTCTGACATTACTGATATTTTATATCCTACTCTACAATTACCCATGTTTCTCTGAGACAGTTCAGACCATTGAGTCTTAGAATAGGTGAGCTCTCTAATGGTTAATACATGATCTCACAGAGACCCCATCAAAATTAATGTTCTTCTACCAAAAGTAGTCCACTTCGGTACCTATTCTGAGAGCACATCTAAGAAGTTGAGGTCTTCAGAGAAGCCAGCTAAAGCTAGTTTCTTTTAACTTACATCAGTAGAAGGAGGTAGTGCTTCACTTGAATATCGGTGTAATAGAGCACTTAGCCTGGGTGTTGCAAGCCATGGGTAAATTTATTCTTGCATTCTAACTTAATTTAAAGATTAACTTATTTAACAGGCTATAAGTTGAAATAATGAGAAGATTTAGTGGCCTACGTTCTTAAATCTAGATCTTCTGCTGAGCTGTAGGTGGGGTGTTGTAAACACCACTTGGAAATTTGCTCACTTAAGAGTTACAGACTGCAAACAGACTATAAAGAGAACATATTTTCTCTCTAACATTTGTTTTACATTAAAAATGACATTTTCATAACAGTGAAAAACAATACAAAATTTCACTATTTTTTTTAAAGTAGCCTTTTTTTCCTTCCTACTTCCCCCTCTATTTAATAATTTCCCTAATTATCCTTACAAGTATTTCCTGTGGCATATTTGCAGTATCGATACTTTACATTCTGGGTTATCTCTGCTTTTGTGTTGATTGTAGGTTGGGATTATCTAGGGATTTACTAAAAGATAAAATTAAATTTTGTTACTAAATATTTAAAAGCATTACTGGCAGACAATTAACAAAAAAACCCCTTCATATTTACTGGCATCTAGAATATAAATTATGTTATATAGGAAAGTATGATAAATATTATATGAGAAATAAACAATCGAATATTTTTAATGGATTGAATGATTCAGAATATTGACAATGGATTACAAAGCCTCTCGTCACAAGAATTATTGCTCTAAATAATTACAGGTCAAAAGGAAACAGACATTATTGCCATATAAGATCTTTTTTTTTTTCCTTTTTTCTTAGTAATCGTGTCTGGACTTTTAGAACTTAATAGGAAAACTTCCATTGACATCAAAGTTTCAGGGCATGGGTTGCATTCTAATTTTCACTGTGCTTTGAGGACCAAAAATGGCTTCCTAAAAGTGAGTATGTTTAGGCAATGGTTGTGGTGGATTAATTAAAGTTGAAAAACCTCGCTTTTGTCAGACATAAAAGTAACAAGAATCTCACTGTGATATAGATTTCTTTTTGTCTGTTGATCAGATTTTCTTTTCATGTCCCAGAAATGTTTACAACAGTAAATTCAGATTTAGCACAAAGTCATGTTATCCATACCAGAACAAACTCTTCTATGTCTTCTCTCATCCTTTCCCTTCTAACCCATCCTTCCACTAGCAAACTCCCCAGACACAAAGCATTGGTTTATTTTTTAGACAATGAGGCTGCATATTTAATATTTTTTCTGTAACAACTGGGCAGAAAGTTAAAGAAATTCTAGTGATAGTCAAAGATTTTGATGCTATTTATTAGGGGATATTCAAGTTCACAGAACATTGTCACAGTTACATACAATTATTTTCAGATGACAGCTTAAAAGTAGAAGAAACTCCTTCCATTATTTCAACAGCTCTCATTTAAAATATTATTCGGTTGCTCACATACACAGCGGGAAATAAAGAAGAGAAAACAGGCTTTCAAAAACAAATATTAAAACTAAATGTCTGTAGGCTTACAGCAGATAACAAACAAACAAAAAATATTAATGACCTTTGTTATAATTTACTAAACTATGACACAGCTGGAAACACTGAAGGAAAAACCCGTAAGCAAACCTTTCAGTAAATACAAATTCTGCTTAGCAGGGAAAGAAAAAGGAATGCTCTGAAAACCCATTAAAACACACAGTATGAAATAGCACAAAAAATAAAAAAGACAACATAATACTGTAGTCTAAAATCAGCATATGATATGGGAAATTAATAGAGATCACATCAATTGAATTTCTTTTCTAATACAAAATTGCGTTCTGTAAATATTATCTGAAATACTTAATGTACTTAAGGTAGAAATCTTACAAAAATGTATGTCTAAGAATGTCAGAATTACTTTTTTTTCTGAAACAATGTTTAGTTGAGGGATTTTCTTGAGCTCCCATATCAATTTCATTGAATTTCATCAGACATTTGACATGATTGGACAAGTTGTTGGACAGTCTGTTCAAATTATGACAATTCCTTAAGAAAATTATAGTTTGTTTGGGAAAATATTTGCAGGAAGAGACAAAAAGGTAGGGAATGAATCCAAAGTTGATTTGGAATTAAGAAAGCTTGTGACAACTACTTTTATTTCTGTTAATTCTAACCTTAATTTTGGACCTATGTTCTTAAATATTTTCATGTGTAATTCTAAATCTTGCAATGTGTGTACTCATATATGTCTAGACATATCTTCAGGGGAAAAGAATACAAGTACAATGGTAATCTGGTTCTGCATTTTCTGCCTCAGAGGATTCATAATGTAACAAGTCTTAAACTTAAAATTGTGTTTCTGTAGCTCACCATATGCAGGATACATCTGTGTCACACAACAGAGAATAGCAAAAAGCTAGTCAAGTTAGTTTAGATATCAGAAGCAATATAGCCTTATTTATTCTGAGATTAACATGCTGCCCTTAATTGTGAAGCAGAGTATCTCTCCAATGATATCCATATGTCCTATAGCCTTGGGTTATGGCATTTAAGATTCAGTACTTAGGCCAGACCTGGAGTTCAGCCTAGAGAAGGAAGAAAATGCAGCCTAAGAAATACTTTCCAACATTTCAAATTAAAGTTGTTCCAGATTTATTCCCAAGATTTTCTGAGCAGAGCTGTATTTCCATGCAATGTGAGCACAGTAAATTCAGTGCCAGAATACACCAGACTAGCTGCTCGGCATACTGGCATAGTCTGTGCACTCACAGTAGCTATTAGTCCAGGATGCCTGAACATTCATCAGGTTGCTGCTACTACCCTGAAACCACATCCAGAAATTCTGCAGAAATGCCTGAAAGTGTTGTTTATCTATTGGGTGTTAGACAACACATACACAAACCAGTTGAGTTGGTGATACCTTATACATGAAAATACTGAAATGACAAGATTAAAATAATGAAAGCTGAAAAAGAATTGGTACGTAGTAGCCAGGGATTTTTCTNCCTGAAACCACATCCAGAAATTCTGCAGAAATGCCTGAAAGTGTTATCTATTGGGTGTTAGACAACACATACACAAACCAGTTGAGTTGGTGATACCTTATACATGAAAATACTGAAATGACAAGATTAAAATAATGAAAGCTGAAAAAGAATTGGTACGTAGTAGCCAGGGATTTTTCTTGTTTCTGCCATTGATTTTTATATTGAGCAGATACAGGAAGAAGAGCTTTCTTAAAATTTTTCTTAAAGCAAGAAAGGGTAAATAGAAGGATAAATGAAATAAAATTTCCCCTTATGTACCCAGTAACCCTGAAGGAGCTGTGTTGCTAAAAATAAATGTTTACTTGCAAAAAAGGTCCCTCGCAAGACAGAGTCTTTTCTTGTAAAATGGGAGATTAATTCAAAGGCACAACTGGGAGAGGCAGAGGAGGACTGTAAATGTTAGATTAAATAAACGGTTTAGACACTGAAAGATTACACAGTGCAGTGTCTAACTTTTAGGCACTCTCATAGGAGTAAAAAATCATGAATTACAAGCTTCCTACTCAAGACATCGAAAAAATAAGAATGCCAGACCTTCAAAAGCAAGCTTGAATACACGAGTCCCATCTAGTCATAGGTTTCTGTCAGGACATAAATCCCAACCCACTCCTATTTACTCCAGACTGCTGACTACTTGTGAGTAACCTTTTTCCACATAGTAGCTATACTTTATATAAAAAGATTGGGACTAGAGTTCATTCTTCAAAAACATCATTGCAGGCCAATGAAAGTTTAAAATAAATAAAAGCAATCTTGGACATAGAAAAACCACAGAACACACTTATGTATGTAGACAAAATGCATTACAAGGCAGAAAAATAAAGTGAAAATGGTGTTTTATGTATAATTTCACATATAACTTCCAATAAAACTTCAGAATAAAAACACCTCTAAAGTTAGACACAGAAGAGGAACAGAAAACTTCACCACATCCATGTGGACATTTGAGAGAAAGATTATGAAAATTTGAACATTTTCACTCCAGCGAAACACAGAAGTCTCTGCTTTCTGGATGATACAGAAGTTGTCCAATGCTCTCACCATCTCTTCTGCTTCAGCAATACCGTAATATCAAAGTAAACAGCAAGCTCTCCTCAGTTCTTGCTGAACCAATTGAAAGCATCAGCCCTCCACAGAAAATTCCAGGTACCAGACCATGGCCAGATGTACTTGCCTACAAGCCTGGACTCTGGATACATTTTTGACAACAGCAGGGTCATACAAACGGCAGGCTACTTCGAAAATGCCCAAGACCACTTGCTGTATGTTTAGCCATACAGTCCCTTTTTCTAGCAGAGGTATGGCTCAACTCTGACTGTTTTATTAATTTAGCTCTCACAAAAAACCTTACCATCACCATGGGGTTTTAGCACACCACTGTACATTTTTGATTGCCTAGTCCATGGTACATTCAGTTTACATATTCTTCTCATTGCCCTTCTGAGCCACCTGCTGCTCAGGGTTTTTATGATACTGAACCCACTCTGAAGTCACAATATCACAGCTGATCAGTCTGCTGCACGTGCCACGCAGAGGATTCCACAGCATCACCTGCACTGGAGTCTAATTTGAGCACATCTATAATACAAAACCAGTAAAGGCTGTTGGAGTTTGTTCTCTTTTCTAGTACTCATTAGGTTCACCAAATAAATCTTTAAATATTCCACCTCCTTTGAATGAAGCTTTCAAAAGCATGTACATTTGTATATATATGTGTGTGTATATATATATGTTTATATATGTGTGTCTATTCACGTATATTTGTATCTCTAAGTGTATATAAACAAATATATGTGAATGGTTGTGTATACACATGTATACTCATATACTCTTACTCATGGGTTGGATTTTCACTTTCAACTTTGCCTCTGATAGAGACATATCATTTGTATAAACTGGCATAGCTGAGCCAAAATCAAAGGGCATAATGGGCTTATGACAGCTGAAGACCTGGCCTTACATTCAGATTTTGAAGAAGTCATATTAGACCCTTCAGTAAGAGGCAGAATCTGCCACTGAAGAAATTTTTGTATTCATTTGCTATGATTAAAAACCGTCAGTATCCTTGCTCACCACGCTGCCTGTGTCACTGCAAAGGTGGTTACAGGGTACTAAGACTCCAGAGGAGCTTTGATCTGTCCCTTTCAGAGGGTCTTGGTGGAAACAGTTGGTCGTTCGTTGGAACTGTATTAGAATCTGACAGCACAAATCTCAACAATACGTTACTGAAGGCTTTCACTCAAATTTACGTTTTGCAGTACCTTCTGCTGCTGTTTACAGTCTTTCAAATCCATTTCTGTTCCAAGCAAGTTTGAATTACTGCTGGCTGAATTATGAAAGATAAATTAAGAATACTTGATTCAAATCAGTGAATCATTCTACATGGGCAAATTGTTTCCATATTCTGTGAACAGGGTGGATAGAATAAAATTAATTGAATTCATTTGAAAGATATCAGGATTGAGAAATGATTTAGTGAATATTTGACCAAAATATCTTTTGTAAATATGTTATTATAAAGCATATCTAATTCTGCAATAGAATCCAAATACATTTCATTCTGTCAGACTCATCTGCTGTTTCTCCTATCAATATGTCAATTTTTGTTGGTTCTGCAGAAGACTTAATTACTTATTTCATATCAATTTATTGTTTTTCCATCATAATGGATTTTTCCTCTTAATATTAGTTCCATTATTTTATTATGATAAATACCCTCTTCCTTCCTTTCCTCTGGTCTTTAAAAAGAAATGAAGGAATCATTTGGTCTTTAGAAGAACCCTCAACTTTTTGAAGACTATCTAAAAAGTTCATTAGTAAATAATTTTTTTTAACCTTTATTAATCAGTAGTATACTGGTTTGATTTTACTGACAGGTATGTTTTACAACACCTTGTCTTGTTTTCTCTTATCAAAGGTTATAGCTTTAAGTTCTCAATAAGAAACAAAATGTGTTAATATTTAGAAGTGCTAAAGGAAGAAGAGGGATAAGTGTTTCAAAATTTAAGCAATGAGATATAGAGACATGGTTGAATTCTGATTTTTTCTAAATTTATTTTAGGTACAGCAGCAAACTGCTATTTAAATAACTTTTAGTCTCTTAAATACATTTTCAGTATTGTCAGGGGTTTAATATCTGAGGGTCTGCTGAGAGGACGGCAGGGGCTGTGATTGTTCTAGTTTTCCATCATCCCATAGTATGTTTTTGTGTTACATTCTTAACACTTATTTCAAACTTTTTTTTCCCTGAAAAGAGAAATTGTATCTTGAAAAGTTATCCCACTGTTAAGACAGAAAGAAATGACTAAAAAATCCTGAACTCAACTTTTTTTCCCATTTTACTTTAAGTTATTACCTGTTTTAACTCCACTGAAATCTCTGGCCTGAAATACAGTCCTTCTACAGCAGTTCTTGAAGCCATTCCTTCCTATGCCATCTTTCAACAGCTAAAGATAACTTACCATTTATTATGATCACTCAGTTCTTTACGCAATTAGATAAATTGTGTAGACATATGCTTATGATCTTTTTTTTTTTTTTTTTTAAGTGGGAAGATAAAAGGTCACTTTATGTTTAATTTTAAAAAATTTCGTATGTAGTGAAACAAATATTGCTGTTAGCTAAGACCTCTACTTGTCTCTAATGTATCTCATAATTAAAACCAATCCACAGAATTTCCTCTATCATACATATAATTTTTATTATAATTGGCTACTGTTATAAATATTTGGGATAACTTTTCCTCTTTTCTATCCTTCTCCATAGAGTTTTAAAATCGGTATCAATTACTCAGCTTAGTTTGTCATATTATCAAGGTTTTCCTAAATTTCCTATTGCACAATCACTTCTCCCTGTAGTCTTAAAGGCAATCAGAATTTAAGAGAAATATTTATTTTCTTGAAAATCAGACAAAGTATTACACAGAGCTCTTGCTACTTGCTTAGTTATACAATTAAGAAAGGTAAGGGAACAATTTGTTATAAATTGTTTTGGTTTTTAATAAGAACATGAAGGGGAAAAAAGTTTAAAATTAAAGACAAATAATGATTCAAATTATGTAAAAAAATATTAGTAAAATTCTATAACCGTATCTTGTTTATACATCCTCCTGACATAAAAATGTAAGTAGAATAAGTAACTGATGACTATTATAAAGAAGCAATAAAAAATTCAGAACAATATTCAATGTAACCTATTAAATCATTGTTGATTCAAAGGAGAGATCATATTGATGACAAAGGAGATAAAACAGCACTTGGCTACATCTCCTAATGTTAATTGCTAAAAGTAATATAACCACTCAGCTGTATTTCTGGGGAGAATTATTTTTATTTGTCTGTTTTTTTAAAGTTTTTGAACAGATGTGTATGTAATAATGTTATTTCCTAGATGAGTATTTAAACTCAGCTGGAAACATTCCTTGGTCAAACGAGGGGAAAGCCTGAATTTTACTTTCTGTATATTGTGATACCCCAATTTATTGCAGTATTTTCAAAGTACAGAGATTGAATCAAAGGCTTTACAAGCTAACAAGGATTAAGGAAAGAGGAAAAATTGAAAAGGGAGCATATGAAGAACCTTGACTCAAGTAGCAAATATTTTACCTGTGTGGATAAAAAAGAAAAAAAAAAGTAGTTTTAGCAATATTACCAAATGCATACATCTCTGCTGAGTTAAACAGAACTGTACTAACTTGTAGCAGCTAATCAGTACATAATTTCTTCTTTTGCCACACTCTATGTACTTTTTAGTAGACCTGTTTGATCTGTGAATTGCTTGTTCTGTAGCTAAAGTATTTAGCTTTGAAATTGAATTTGTAGAGTGACTGAGGGCATTACTTGTTCCTTTCAGCTCATCTATTTGCCGTAAAATGGTAAATAGTGGATAAAGACTCCAGACCTAGAAAGAAATGAGTGGTCAGCAAAGGTTCTCAAAGAGAGAATGACAAAGAGGGCTTTTTGGCGGCATTCAGGGTTTTTGTTTTTTGGGTTTTTTTGTTTTAGTAAGTGCATCCACTGCTTCCAGTCCTGACGGAAAAAATATCAGTTCAATGGAATTTATGCAGACCACTGTGTGTGTAGGTGTAAGCTTCTTTATAATCCTCTCTTGTACAGGTTGTAATTTGTAGCACATCTCAAATGTTTTGTTTTAAGAAGCTTTGACTGTGTGCTGTCACAAACCTTTTTAGAAAAAAGGTTCAGAGGTTAAACCAAATGGGCTAACTGATTTTAATGTATCTGTGCACAGGTACAGGAAGCTGAAGATGAGTAATTACTGTATGGGTGCACGATATCTGTCAAGGAGGAGTGAAGGTTTTTCAAACAGAGACATCAAAGGGAGATGAAAAGGGCACTAAAAAGTAAGTTTTTCCTAGAACTATGTTTTTAAAGGCTATTTTTGAAAGAGGAGGATACTCTGGTTGTCTAAACCTCTCTCCATGGAAAGAGAAAGATGTCACTAAAATTGTCTTCTGGAAATCCCTCTGGGTTCCTGGCCTACATTATACTGGAAACGGCAGAACAGACAATACCTGTAGCAGCAGAAAAAGCAAGAGTTTATTAAAAACAAAAAAAGTTCTGAAATTATTGACTATCCCACACTTTCAGTGGGATCTACCAGGAATCAGACAGTATTTGCACAAGTGCAAACACTTAGAGCTCTGTTGGGCAATATGGGGATAAGAAATACACAGTGACAGAGGTCACTGAACAGGCGTGATCTTTATTAAACAGAGCAACAGGCTAGAGATTTTCAGCTGGAGTTCATTGTATGATCTTTTGAGCACAAACTCTCCTGTGCAAGTAAAATTGCTGTTTTCCAGAGATTAGAGTGCTCACTTAAAAGTTGTTTTAATTTGTGTGAAGAGATGGGAAGCTTGGAATGTGTATTTTTTGCATGAGCCTGTCTCCTGTGCCTTTCTCCTCAGATCCCTGTGGCTCACACTGATATTTCACCTTGCTTTGGAGGACAGAGAAAGGAGTTTTCCTGACAGATTTGCTTGCAAAAGTCTGGCAGAACACCAATACTTCTTTTTTTCTTGTTATTACAAACCAAGAAAAAAGAACCTGGTGAAAATTGTTGCATCACCTTTTATTGTCTCCCTGTTTGTTACAGCTCCGCCCTCCTTCAGACCTTCTGCAAATTCTAAGTGACCAAAATAATTACACACTTAAGATGTAACAGAGTTTGCACTAAAATGTGAAAGAGAAGGCTCAGAGGAGGTATCTAATCTTGATGGTCTTCAATGACCATATCAGTGGTCAGAGAGAAGTCAAGATCAGATTCTTCTCAGAAGTGCACACGGAAAAGATGAAAGACAATGGACACAAGCTGCAGCAACTGAATTTACTTTTAGATATTAGGAAAAAAAAACATAGTGACAATCAAGCAGTGGAATAAGTAGCAAACAGCTTGCTCAGAGAAGCTGTGTCTTTGAAGAGATGAAAAATTTGACTAGATAAGGCCCCAAGTAATATAATAACTCCAAGATATGCCTTCCTTTCAGTCAGCACTACACCAGGTAACGTCCAGAGGTCCTTGCCAACCTAAATTATTTGTTAATTCTAAAATGCACAAATCACATCTATTGAAGAGAATTGTTGAATTTTTCAGCAAGAATACCTGATACACAAACATGATTCAATATTTCCTGTTATAAAAATATTGAGGATGATAACGTGTAAAACCTAGGGCAATATTTATTATACTGGAAATAAAAACAAACTACTGTTTTAAGTGGGAATTTCTTGTTTTATTTTCTTTTTACTTTCAGTCTCCTTGGACGTTAGTATTCTGTAAAGTAATTATCTTCACCAGTTTATCTGTCCCAGTTGTTTTGTTTCTACTAGATTGTACTTTTTAAACCTTCATAAAAAACTTGCTGTTAAAAAAAATCTTCCTTAGGAGACTAATTCTTGTAGTATTCTGCACACATAAGCTACACACATTGCTGAATGAAATTCCTAGATCTTTACATATATTCCAAAATCAGCATTGTGTTAAAGATTTAATATTTTCCTCTAGCTATCCAGAATGGTGTTGCTCTGGCAAATGGGGATTACAGTGCAGTAGTATCAGATGTTTTCTGCAGACTCCTGCCTCCATCAGACATGTGTTTTAAATAAAAGTTACCATAGGTCCCACACCATATCTATTTTCTTTTCCTTAATTCTGTTGTAATAGTTATTCTATCCAAATTTTATCTCTCAGCAATAAATGTAAAACTTAATTTAAGCTATACCAATTAGATCTGGGTTTGTGATTTTATCTCCTAGTTATACATTTAATAGTTGATTTAAGCTACACAAATTGCTTTAGATCCTGGAGAAGGAGGGGGTGTGATCCTGATAAATCATACCGGGTTTCAGATGAAGTGCAAATGTGCTCGGTTAGGAGTTGCTGTTACTCAGGTTCCCTATGGTTTTCTTTACACTAGTAATTGAGCAAATTACAGGTCCAGTCCTATAAACCCTCAGCACATGGAACTTCTGTTTTCAATAGAAGCTCTGGTTGCGAATGGCTTGCTCCTAATCCTGGGGCCAGCCAAAACCGAGGGGTCGGGAGGGGGGAGGAAAGGCAGCACACAGCAGCTCTGTCTCAGGAGCAGCTGGAAGAGGATGGCCATTCTTTCACAGCTTCTCTTTTGTCTTTTTCTCCTTGCCTTGGAGAGAGAGTAGAAAGGAGAGTAATCATTGTACTCCTCCTTACTCTTCTCGCTGTGCTGTTTGTCTTGCTCCTTCAGCTAATACGTGGATGACCTTGACTTGATCTTACCTCTACTAGCTTCTGTGTCAGAGGATTAGTAGCATTCCCACTCCTGACTGCAATCACAACATGAACAGGGAAATCACAGGGGTTTGAAGAAAATTACTTCTTAGCAGGACTGAGTGTCATGTTTCTGAAACAGCTCTGAAGAAATTTGCTTTGAAAATGAAGTTCAGGTGTCTAGCAGGTAGGACAGTACCTCAGGTTGTCTGGGTGTTTCACTCTGTTCATACTACCTTATGGTCTGCTGACAAACTTACTCTTCCAACTGAGGGATCATTTCAGCTCAAGACCAGGAGATACCTTTCCATGTTAGGCTATATAGCTTGTCTCTTCATTCATATGCGTTTTAGTAGAAATATATCTTTCCACAAATGGATTAACTTGAGCACAGATAGCACAGAAGATTCTAGCTGTTCCCAGTTAACTCAATTATTCAGTTTTAGATTCTTGTAAATATGTAGAGGGAGTCCTGATAACGCAATTTGAGCTGGCATGCCAAAGTGCATGTGAAAAATGATCTCAAGGCACTTGTATGCTCTCATACCAAAACTGGAACAAATAGTTGTATGACTTTGGTCATATTAGGTAGTCATCTCTTAGGCACCTCCATAGGGCAGAGCTAGAGGAAGAGCTTACACTCTGAGGATGCAGCAATTCACAGGTACTAGTTGTCTGCTATCAGAGTTGGTGTAGAGTAAAGAAAGAGTTTAAGCAGGAAGGATTCTAAGATGGAAGTCAACAAACCACATCTCAAGGAAAACTGCTGAGAAAGTTTTCCCAGAATTGTTTATGAAAGGTCTGAGGACTTCTTTGAGGAGTTAACTGGAAAAGACTCTGGAGAACTATCTGACAAACACAGTTTCTATTTAAAAGTGATGCTGTATGGAAAGTAAGTCTCATAAAAACCCAAGATACAGGTACTGAACCAATTCATTAAAAAAATTTATAAGAATATAAAAAATACCAGGCTTTCTCTCTGCTCAGTTTTCACCTCAAATAGAAATCCAAACAACTTCAAAAAACCCCACAAACTGAAAAAACAGGTTCCACAGCGAAATACATTCAAGAAAACCGCAAGCTACATTCTTACTTGTAAACTTTAACCTGCACATTCATTTGTGGGTATATATAGCATCCCTTATATTTTTGCGTTTCTCCCTTGAACTTATGCCAGTCAAGATGGCTTGTTTTATGTAAAAAAGATCATCGGGCAAAGTCCTTCTACATGCACGCGCTGATCTTCAAGTTTGATGATACTGTGTAAGGTAGAGGTGACCATTCTCATACTCTGCACATGTCTACAAATGATCATAACCAATATTTCATAGTTAAATTATAGCTAATTGCCTCCTTGTGAAACTTGCAGATCGCACTGAATTTTCTTCTGTAAAATCTGTATTTCATAGTATAATTTTATTGAATGACATAATAACCATTATCTTTAAAATCATACAAGGCATTCATAACCTGTTAATAATATATTTTAAGAAATAGTACAGTTGGCTGTAAATTATAAACCTCTCCAGCACCCACTATAATTTGCTTTCCCCTTCTTCCTACACTGAATCCCTGATACTTATGAGCACTGCATGTATTATTATCCCTTAAGAGGTGTATTCTTCTGGACTACTTCTTTTTTTCTCACAGGAGGTACACCATTGCAGAAATGACCCACTCTGCTGTTACTCAGAAACTTCTTGCAAGTTTGAATGCCAAATATGTGAACAGGGATGCCACTGTGAGCAGAGATCTGCAGAGTGTACTACACATTCAGATCATGCATCTGATTTTGAGACTATTTATCCTTTCTCTCTATAGTTTGTA
Organism: Syrrhaptes paradoxus; assembly: GCA_013400615.1. Classification (NCBI taxonomy): domain Eukaryota; kingdom Metazoa; phylum Chordata; class Aves; order Pterocliformes; family Pteroclidae; genus Syrrhaptes; species Syrrhaptes paradoxus. The sequence continues at coordinate 35,198 of VZTO01019305.1, read as the reverse complement.
CATGGCTGCAGATAGCTAGACCAGGATTTGCAAGACTGGCTATGCTGATGTCTTTTGCTTTGAAAATATTTCCTCTCAAAATTTCTGTCAAAGTTGCAGAAGAGAGTGGGAGTAGAATAACTTTGTCTGTTTTGAGATGTAAAGTTTAGTCTCACGTCACAAATAAATACTAAAACAGAGCGTTATTTTGTCACAGGACTATGTATATTTTTCATATATTACACACACACACACTTCAAGCACACAAGACGACTGACAAAGTATTTGTAACTAACAGTGAATTCCAAGAAATCTTGGACATATTGCAGTAATAGGAACCCCTTATTTATCCTTCAGCTCCCTTTGATCTAGGAAAAGCATGGGATAAAAACACAGGAGAGAGATATGTTGAACCAAAATGTTCCAGGTGACATCAGCAGTAAGGAGTTACAGATTACATTTACTTTTGTAAGGAGTGTGACTTATCATTTTTTAAAGAAATAAAGTTTTCTTGTGTCATTAAATTATAGAAAACTGAGGTCTGTTCTTGCATCCTTGAAATCAACTGAATTTTCACATTGCTATTACCAAGAAGAAAATCCAGACAAAGTAAATATTCACCAGGATATTTATGGATCTGAACCTGCTAGAAACTTGTGATGTTCAAACTATCATTTTATCCTTTTCCTGGAACTGTGCCTACATACAGTAATAGACTCACTGAAACAGGTACAATCTGGGCAGAAAAAATTCCTTTGGAAATATTATTTACTATATTCTGCTGGGATTATTGCCGTGGTTTTGGCTGATACAGAGTTAACTTTCTTCACAGTAGCTAGTGTGAGGCTGTGTTTTGGGTTTGTGCTGAGAAGAAGGCTGATAACATACTGATGTTTATAGTTGTTGCCAGGACAGTCAAGGACTTTTCATCTTCTCTGCTGTGCCAGTGTCTGCAGGGGCAGGAGAAGCTGGAAAGAAGCACAGCCCCAATTACTAGCTTGGGATTCAACTTTAGGTTTAAGATTGAGACGCAAACTGACCAATAGTTTATCCCACATCATGCACGTCACACCCAATATATAGACAAGGACTTGTCTGGAAGTTCGTTCTCTCTCTGGATCTTCTCTGTCTCTCTAGGCGTTGTCTCTCTCTCTTAACTGCCTATTGGTCTCTCAGATGCTAGGGCTCTTATCCCCATTTNTGGAAGTCAACAAACCACATCTCAAGGAAAACTGCTGAGAAAGTTTTCCCAGAATTGTTTATGAAAGGTCTGAGGACTTCTTTGAGGAGTTAACTGGAAAAGACTCTGGTTTCTATTTAAGACACAGTTTCTATTTAAAAAATGATGCTGTATGGAAAGTAAGTCTCATAAAAACCCAAGATACAGGTACTGAACCAATTCATTAAAAAAATTTATAAGAATATAAAAAATACCAGGCTTTCTCCCTGCTCAGTTTTCACCTCAAATAGAAATCCAAACAACTTCAAAAAACCCCACAAACTGAAAAAACAGGTTCCACAGCGAAATACATTCAAGAAAACCGCAAGCTACATTCTTACTTGTAAACTTTAACCTGCACACTCATTTGTGGGTACATATAGCATCCCTTATATTTTTGCATTTCTCCCTTGAACTTATGCCAGTCAAGAGGTCTTGTTTTATGTAAAAAAGATCATCGGGCAAAGTCCTTCTACATGCATGCGCTAATCTTCAAGTTTGATGATACTGTGTAAGGTAGAGGTGACCATTTTCATACTCTGCACATGTCTACAAATGATCATAACCAATATTTCATAGTTAAATTATAGCTAATTGCCTCCTTGTGAAACTTGCAGATCGCACTGAATTTTCTTCTGTAAAATCTGTATTTCATAGTATAATTTTATTGAATGACATAATAACCATTATCTTTAAAATCATACAAGGCATTCATAACCTGTTAATAATATATTTTAAGAAATAGTACAGTTGGCTGTAAATTATAAACCTCTCCAGCACCCACTATAATTTGCTTTCCCCTTCTTCCTACACTGAATCCCTGATACTTATGAGCACTGCATGTATTATTATCCCTTAAGAGGTGTATTCTTCTGGACTACTTCTTTTTTTCTCACAGGAGGTACACCATTGCAGAAATGACCCACTCTGCTGTTACTCAGAAACTTCTTGCAAGTTTGAATGCCAAATATGTGAACAGGGATGCCACTGTGAGCAGAGATCTGCAGAGTGTACTACACATTCAGATCATGCATCTGATTTTGAGACTATTTATCCTTTCTCTCTATAGTTTGTACATGGCTGCAGATAGCTAGACCAGGATTTGCAAGACTGGCTATGCTGATGTCTTTTGCTTTGAAAATATTTCCTCTCAAAATTTCTGTCAAAGTTGCAGAAGAGAGTGGGAGTAGAATAACTTTGTCTGTTTTGAGATGTAAAGTTTAGTCTCACGTCACAAACAAATACTAAAACAGAGCGTTATTTTGTCACAGGACTATGTATATTTTTCATATATTACACACACACACACTTCAAGCACACAAGACGACTGACAAAGTATTTGTAACTAACAGTGAATTCCAAGAAATCTTGGACATATTGCAGTAATAGGAACCCCTTATTTATCCTTCAGCTCCCTTTGATCTAGGAAAAGCATGGGATAAAAACACAGGAGAGAGATATGTTGAACCAAAATGTTCCAGGTGACATCAGCAGTAAGGAGTTACAGATTACATTTACTTTTGTAAGGAGTGTGACTTATCATTTTTTAAAGAAATAAAGTTTTCTTGTGTCATTAAATTATAGAAAACTGAGGTCTGTTCTTGCATCCTTGAAATCAACTGAATTTTCACATTGCTATTACCAAGAAGAAAATCCAGACAAAATAAATATTCACCAGGATATTTATGGATCTGAACCTGCTAGAAACTTGTGATGTTCAAACTATCATTTTATCCTTTTCCTGGAACTGTGCCTACATACAGTAATAGACTCACTGAAACAGGTACAATCTGGGCAGAAAAAATTCCTTTGGAAATATTATTTACTATATTCTGACGGGATTATTGCCATGGTTTTGGCTGATACAGAGTTAACTTTCTTCACAGTAGCTAGTGTGAGGCTGTGTTTTGGGTTTGTGCTGAGAAGAAGGCTGATAACATACTGATGTTTATATTTGTTGCCAGGACAGTCAAGGACTTTTCAGCTTCTCTGCTGTGCCAGTGTCTGCAGGGGCAGGAGAAGCTGGAAAGAAGCACAGCCCCAATTACTAGCTTGGGATTCAACTTTAGGTTTAAGATTGAGACGCAAACTGACCAATAGTTTATCCCACATCATGCACGTCACACCCAATATATAGACAAGGACTTGTCTGGAAGTTCGTTCTCTCTCTGGGTCTTCTCTGTCTCTCTAGGCGTTGTCTCTCTCTCTCAACTGCCTATTGGTCTCTCAGATGCTAGGGCTCTTATCCCCATTTTGGGATTGCATTTTCAGGACTCTCCCTGCTCTGGGATTGTTAGCTGAGAACAGACTGAACCTTGGTCACTGGGTTGCGAGCAGTACCACTGCGTATCACTCATTTGAGTATTTGCATATGTTACTATTATTATAATAATTATTTTTCATTTTATTGTAGTTAATTTTTTTAAATTGTTCTTATCTCAACCCACAAGTCTCCTTTCCCTTTACCTCTTTAATTCCCTTCCCATCCCTGGGAGGGAGTGGGGTGACCAAATGGCTGCATGGTTTTTGGCTGCTAGCCGAGTGTGCTAAACCACAACAACTATTAAGGGCTTAAGAACTCAGCACTAAGCAGATTCTTATTTTGAATGCTGTTATATAAATAGAAACATAAAATGAAAATTCAGTTCACTAGTTGGGTGAACTTGGGTATTTTTTACATATGATGCTGAAGAGTCTGATAAGCGGACAGGTCCTGCAGGAGATTAGATACATAACCAATAAATTTGCACAAGCAGCCAAGGAATTAAGCAAACAAGACCAGGATCAGAAAGGGCAAAGAAACTGAGATTATGTTGGGATGTCAGAGACATATAATGAGATCATCTTAAATAAGAGCATAATCAATAACTGAAAGACATTATGAGAATATAAGAATGATTTTACGTAGCTATTAAGTAAAAAAGAAACCATGATCAATTGTGAATGCATTGGATTATTTTACTTAAGAAACTATTTAAGGAGTTCAATTATTTTACTTAAGAAAAGAGTCTACAACAGCCTAAGCTGAAATGTGAAATATAGTCTCACTTATTTTCGAACTACAGAAGGAGCTTACCTGTGGTGACTTACGATCTATGACAACTCACAATTTATGAGATAATTTATGAAATCTAATAGTTCAGCACAAGACAGAATCCTTTACTAGATTATAATGAACTAAATAAGGAAGTAAATACAGGGTATTTAAGCATTGCAAATTATCAGGGAGGAGGCAAAAAGAAAGAACAAGAAGGCACTCATGGGATTTTATGAAACAGAGTTTTTATCAACTATGCTTGCAACTTTATACCCAGCAGAATTGAAGAATCCTATTTTTTTTATGTAAACCAATGATGCAATATGACACGTGGTTTGAATTCAGTGAATTTGAATATTTCACTGAGCTTCCTCTCAAAACTTCTTGCAAAGAAGTAAGAGCTTGATAACATGAGAAACATATATCCTCATGTTTTGGATTTTTTTGGTAGCAGGGGAAGGGCTACAGCGATGGCCCCTGTGAGGAGCTGCTGGAAGTTTCCCCAGCTCCAAGCTAGACCCACCTCTGGTCAAGGCCAGGCCAGTCAGCACTTCTGCAAATAACATATTTAAGAAGGGGCACAGAGCATGGAGCGGTGACACGGCCCTGGGCAGGGTGTGGCCTGTCTGGTCTGTCCAGCTGCCTGCCTGCTTGCTTGCTACTGCCTGCACAGATTCCACCATGGCCCAGCCAACACAGCACAACCTTCTCCTGAGAGCTGGGAGTTTCTCAGGAGCAGTGAAAGAACATGTGGTGGAGAGAGGAGCAGGATGTGAGAGTGACAATTACGCAGACACAAAGGTCAGTGAAGAGAAAGGAGAGGAAGGAGGCGCTGGAGCAGAGATTCCCCTGCAGCCCATGGTGAAGACCATGGTGAGATATGTTGTCCCCACACANAGAGATTCCCCTGCAGCCCATGGTGAAGACCATGGTGAGATATGTTGTCCACACACAGTCCATGGAAAGTAGAGCTCGCATGTAGCTCATGGAGATTTAACAGTGGAGCATATCCCAGTCTGTGGTTCGTGGAGGACTCCACACTGGAGGAGGTGTCAGCATCTGAAGGGACCCATGCTGGAGCATCTTGTGAAGAACAGTGGTCCATGGGAAGGACTCATGTTGGAGAAGTTTGTGAAGGACTGTCTCCCATGAGAGGGACCCCATGTTGGATCAGGCAATACTGTGAGGAGTCCTCCCCTTAAGAGGCAGGAGCAGCAGAGACAAAGTATGACAAACTGATCAGAACACCCATTCCCTGCCCCCTGTGCCACTAGGAGGAGAAGGTAGAGAAATCAGGAACAAAGCCTTTGAGCCCAGGAAGAAGTGAGGGGTGGAGAACAGGTGCCTTTTTAAGATGTAGTTCTCTTTCTCATGATCTTATTCTGGTTTTGATTGTTAACAAATTAAATTGTTTTTGTGTTTTCCCAAGTCAAGTCTCTTTCTTGCCTGTGAGTATAAGTGGTGAATGAACCCTCCCTGTCCTTGCCTCATCCCATGTAGTTTTTACCTTTTGTTCTATTGATTTTATTCCCCATGCCACCGGATGGGGAAGAGAGAGTGAGAGGCTGTGTGGTGCTTATTGCCAGGTGGCCTTAAACCACAACACTTTGCAAGGGAGTGTAGGTAAGAACAAAGATGTTGTATTGGTTCCAAGGCTAAAGAAAACAGTCATTTCAAATAAATATAGGGGCTGTTGATATGACACCTAGTTTTATCTCCACATCTAATTTCTTTCTGTTAGTTACTTTCTATAAGCAGACTCTACTCAATTAATTTTTGGAAGTGTGTTTCTGTAGCAGACTATTTCAGATAGTTGGCACACCACCAGGCTGCAGACACTCTCTGTAGTAAACTCTATATAGGCAAATAAGCTGCAAGATTTCATAGCTTCCAGAAGCCAGTAGTTTTACAAATATCCACATACATAATTAGAAGAAAATATTTACTTACTGAGCTGTCCATTTTATAAATTTATACAGCTGATGACAATTCAGTTTAGAGCTATTATTATTATTAAAATATGCTTAAATTCCAGAACAGAACAAGATAAAAAGATATTTTAACAAACTGGTGAGTGTACATTTTTGCCATAATATTCCTTTTCAGTTAAAAAAAATCTACTTTTTTCATGAGGGAACTTTTATGTGCTTGTATACTGGCATGGGATATGAATTTTCTAAGAGTCTCATCTTTAGCTGATTTTATTTCACTCTGAATGAGGCAGAACAAAGTCTTGAACAAAGTGCCTCCTGAGCTAACTTATATCTCAGACCTGGTCCTCTATGACTATGAAGCGATGAAAAGTACAGATTTAGTTATCTAACTTTTAGCAGATGGATCCTCCAATTTTCTCTCTTTTCCTCTTCTTCTGAATGCAGATGTGTGGGAGGTTATATTTTTGTATATATACACTCTTAGTAACAGTTTTTACACAGTCAGCTTTGGACCTTGGGAGTTAGGCAGAGAATCACAGTGGTCAGTCCTCTGGTTTATTATGCATTCAAGGATGTGAGAGATGGAATTCATGCTTGAAAATATCTTCATGAGGCAGCCATATTCAACATCAGTGCAATGATTATTTGTGCACAAGCTGAAATACTATGTATATATTTCTTATGTTACTTTATTAGACAAACTGAATCGAGGTGGAGCTCTGATTGCTTTTATGGACAATGACCGTTACTGGGTATCTTACAAACTCAGAGAAATATGTGTTTGTCAGCTGTGGGAGGTGAATAGGAAGAAAGTATTAATATATTCCAAATTTGCAAATTAGTGTGAGGTTCATCTCCTGTTACATTTTAAAGGCTTTAGTTTATAAAGAAAACATCTATAAAACCCTTTAGCACCTCTCACTTGGTGATCCATGATCAAAATTAGAAATAGCTTTTCAAAGTACAAATCATTCCAGGCAAACATGAATATTTTGTTTTGATAAAGTGACAAAACCAGTTGATGAGGGGAATGAAGTAGATGTGATATATCTAGATTTTATTAAAACATTTGATATAGTGTCAAATGAAATTCTACTCACAAAATTAATTCAAATTGTCATGGATATGAACACTGTCACATGGAATGAAAACTTGCTGAAGGACTACAAACAGTGCACTGATAAATGGCAATATATTCAGTTGAATTTACAGCATGTAAATGAAATTCAGAGATAATATTAAATTCATCTGGGAGGTGTTATGAAAACCTCCAAGGAAAGAGGAATCATACAGAAAGAGACCAAGAATTAGTAATATGCACATAAATATCAGAATGTTTCACAGTTCCATAAATTTTAAGACCAGCAGGAACGATAATGATCATCTAGTCTGACCTCCTTTGTAACACAGACTATGGAATTTTAACAAGTGATTTCTATATAACTTTAAGATGAGCAAAGCCCTCTATTTGAGAAATAAATCTAATCTCAATTTTAAAACTTCACATTTTAGAGAATTTATCATGACCCTAGGTACCTTTTTTTCAGTGGCTAATTATCTTTACCATTAATAAAATAAATTGCACCTGATATGAGATTCAGAACAGAGTAGTTGCAACCAAATACATTTGAGAATATATAACCTACATCAAGGGTATTAAATAAAAAGGAAATATTGGAAAACACTAAAATAAAAAAGCCCTGAGATACTGAATAACAACTTCCATTGGAATTTGGCCTTTCCAGTGGCCACAGTGAATCACAACAAGGGCACTTTGAGCTGCAGTGATAATAAGTCATAGAACAAATGTATGATCTGATTTGCAATGTATAGTTTTGTTGCAGTCACTGAATTCAAATTTAGGTACTTTGGAACCAGCTGCAGCTACATTGCTGTTTTAGATTGGACAGGAGTGCATTTTGTAAGCAATATGTCTCTCATCCCCAGTTAATTCTCTTTGGTTTGTGTAGCAGAACAATATCAGAACACACCACTGGGTTCCTTTTACATAACTCTGGACAGGAAGATGGATTCAAACTTAAGGATTTTGTGTCTGAATAATCAGAGTAATTCTGAAGTTATGCTTTAGAAGAAACCCGGTGTGAACACCAGGTTGTCAACATCAATGGTTTTGCTGTACAGGTTAATTCCTATTGTGCCACTCCACCAGCTAATGCAGACATTGCTGCAGAAATACTGACTCTTGGCCTGAGTTCCAAGAAAAAAATAAATTTAGGGATTAAGCAGGGATTCATTCACTTGAGCATTACACACATAATTAGCTTTTCAGCTTTTAAAAAGCTGGCAGTACCTTGTGAAACCTTTGGAGCCTGCGCACACCAACAATAAAGCAAGAATCACTTTGAGTAGTATCAGTGCGTAAGATGGTAAGAATGAAAGTTCAGGAGGGATATTTTGTTTGAATGTCTCAATAAACTTTTTGTCAATGATGTGTCAATTGTCAAAATGACTGCTGCAAAAAGTGTGAAGGCCAAAGTGTGTAGGGCACTTAAAACTCATCTGGACAAAGACAATGTAGGAAACAATATTTCAGTGTCATGGAAACAGTGTGAATTGCTAATTAGAAGGATTGTTTCTCTATCTGCGATTCTCCACAGTACACAGGTTCATAGTTAAATATGAATCTATTTCAACAGTGTGTTATATGAAACTGATAAAGGAAAAAATAATAAAGAGAAAATTAAGTTGTAGTAAAGGTAAAGAAATCTAAAGCATCCATCACTGAATTTTAGCTTTTAATATTTTTAACCTCTTCTACTTTCTGCCTTTACTCTTCTCCTCCCTTCCAAAGTTTCTAGGACAGAATTCAGAGCAGTTGTACTAGTATACATCATCTCAAACCTCATTGCTGCATTATAGCACTACCTTGTGTACTACTGCCGCTATTATGTAGGATGTCAAAAGATTTTTTTCAGAATAGCAAACAAAACCATCTGAAAATGTATAATGGTCACCTGTACTGACTGATCAGCAGTAGGAGCCTGATGCATAGCTTAGATCAGCTGTGGACTACTTTCTGGGATCTCATAAACTACTACCGTACTTAACATCGTTACCTGTTCTATCCCCAGTGCCTAGAAATATGAACTACTTGTTTGGTTGCTTATTCCCATGACATACCATATGTTGTATGAGAATGAAGGTGCTGATAGTATGATCAACCAGCTAATAGTGTTGCCCAGGTTCTCCCCAGACATCTGGAGTCTTATAACAATAAACTCTATCTGTTCTTCTCAGATACTACTTCAAACAGTGATCAATGACACTAATTGTAGCTAATAGCTAAATAATCAGTATGGACACTAAATCTTGGCATATACTCCAGATATACTGGTTATATTATATTGAGAATTACATTTTAAAACTAGGTGAAGAACATGGAAACAGGAAGAACTGATGTATTGCTAGAGTTTCCATATCTAAGAGGAGACAATATTTGTTAGAAACATCACAAAGATATCTTTATTAACGGTTAAGCAGCAAGAAAGAATAAAATAAGTGGTTCTAAAAGTAAAACAGTAATATAGTGCCTCAGGAAAAAAATTACTAATCTGTTTTCCATGTCTTAATGTATACTTGTTGCTACAAAGAAATCTGTTCTTAGTGAATTAAATGCTTATTTGTTGTTCACAAGGTGTAGAAAGAATACCCAAATCCAACATATCTCACGTAAGGATGGGTTATATTTGATTTACTTTATGAGATTTATTTTGACAGTATAAAGTATTAATTGCTACTTAAAAAATCCCCTCAAAACCAAAACAAAAAACCCAAGGAAATTTAGTGAAATATTACATTCATCAAGTAAAGAAAATTGTCTATCTTTGGTAGAGATTTTCTGAAGATATCTTTTCAAAAGCTTTTGCTTACTCAGGATGTTGCTTTTACAGGTGAGACCAACAAGGTTTCTTCAACTCTTAAAGAATGTTGGTTCATAAGCGTAACAGTAACAGTGAATGAGTCATGTTCTCTAATGAATGATGTGCTATTTCTTGAAGAGAATAAATGCTTCCACCACTTCAAGGAGTTCTGGGGAGTCAGGGGGAAAGAAATAAGCAGTAAAACTTGTCTTGAGGGATGAGAAAAAGATGTACCTTCAGAAAATTCAAAATTGAAGTACAAGAAGAAGAGCAATTTTGCAGAAGTTAGCTTCCAAACTCAATAAATAAGTAATTAAAAAAGGAGTAACTATGTAATTCAGTCTCTCTTCTTTTTCTAAAAATCACCATCCATGAATATTCTTATTCTAGATGAAATGTATTTGAAAGCAAACCATAAAACCAGTAAGAACTATTTAGAACAGCAGTACTATCAAAGAGTAAAAGCAGGGTTATGCAGTAGAAAAAGAGATCAACATTTTGTCACACATGAATGTACAACCAGAATCATAGAATAGTAGAATCATAGAATGGTTAGGACTGGAAAGGACATTAAAGATTATCTAGTTCCAACCTCCCTGCCATGGGCAGGGACACCCTCCACTAGACCAGGTTGCTCAAAGCCTCATCCAGCCTGGCCTTGAACACCTCCAGGGATGGGGCACCCACAGCTTCCCTGGGCAACCTGTTCCAGTGCCTCATCACCCTCACAGGAAAAAAAATCATCCTAATATCTAGTCTAAATCTGCTCTTTTCTATTTTAAATCCAGTACCCCTCATCCTGTCACTGCATGCCCACTCCATCTCTCCTGTAGGCCCCCTTCAGGTGCTGATAGACTGCTATTAGGTCTCCCTGGAACCTTCTCTTCTCCAGGCTGAACAACCCCAACTCTCTCAGCCTGTCCTCATAGGGGAGGTGCTCCAGCCCACTGACCATCTTCATGGCTCTCCTCTGGACCTGCTCCAACAGGTCCTGGTCTTTTTGTTGTTGGGGGCCCCACATCTGAACACTACTCCAGGTGTGGTCTCATGACAGCAGAGTAGAGGGGGAGAATCACCTCCTTTGACCTGCTGCTAATGCTTCTTTTGATGCAGCCCAGGACGTGGTTGGCTTTCTGGGCTGCAGGCTCACACTGCCAGCTCATGTCGAGCTTCTCATCAGCCAGCACCCCCAAGTCCTTCTCCTCAGGGCTGCTTTCAAGCCATTCTCTGCCCGGCCTGTATTTGGGCTTGGGATTGCCTCGACCCACGTGCAGGGCCTTGCACTTGGCCTTGCTGAATTTCATGAGGTTTGCATTGTCCCACCTCTCAAGCCTGTCAAAAATGCAATGAGACATAACTTACTGTCTGATGATATTATCATGTAAACTAGCAGGACAATAGAACATAAAATAGGTATATAAAACAGGCTGCTATCCACTGAGTTCCGAAAGCTTATGTTTAAAAGAACACAAGAAAAAAGTAAGAAAAAGACCTAAACTCCAGCAGGAGATAATGTGAGCTCAGACACTGGTGATTTTACAATGTGCTTCTGAGGATTCCAGTTTAAGTTTCTGCCTGAGTTACAGAGCACAAGAATAGGTTGCAGACCTCACTGTAGTTTGTGGTTGTTGTGGATTAACCCCAGTGGGCAGCTAAGTTACACACAGCCCCTCTCCCACTCCCATCACAATGGGATGGGGAAGAGAATCAGAAGGGTAAAAGTGAGAAAACTTATGGTTTGAGGCAGTTTAATAGGTAAAGCAAAAGCAGTACACGCAAGCAAACTAAAACAAGGAATTCATTCACTACTTCTTATGGGCAGACAGGTGTTCAACCATCTCCAGGTAAGGAGGGCTCCATCACACGCTAATGGTTACTTGGGAAAATGAAGGCCATAACTCTGAATGTTCCCTCTTTTTTTCTCTTCCCCCAGCTTTAAATGCTGACCATGATGTCATACAGCATCAAATATCCTTTTGGCCAGCTGGGGTCAACTGTCCCAGCTGTGTCCCCTCCAATTCCTTGTGCACTCGNCCATTTTTTACTTCAATCTTTTTATTGCTGTTCAACTGTTACTTAGGCTTAATAAATATATGATTATTTACTAAAGTAGATATTTACTAAACTAATTTCTGAAGGATCAGACAGAAATTTTCTAGCTCATGTCTACAACTGTCCGTTATAGGTTCACTACAAGATAATAGAACATGAAATGTGGCACATAAATGCAAGCACTTTTAATCTTTGGTGGAATAAATTATTTTGTGCTCAATTCTTCCATTTCTCCCCTTAGACTGACTGAAAGTCCTCTATCAAATATCAGTAGCAAGAGGAATAAAACTAAATAAAATACTTAAGAGTTGTGGGTATGAAATAATATGTACAGTAGTGAGAGTAAAGGAGATGGAATTGAACTGCATGCTAAAAATTTACTGTTCTTTCTAAAGTGCTAAAAAAAAAGTCTGATATTTTTCACCTGCTGATATAACAATTTCAAAAAATAGGAAGTGCAGGTGGGATTTAATTTACCTTATTTTAGACGTCTGGCCAACTTAGACTTCCTTTTCAGAGAGCTGAAAGAATATATATTTCCAAGGCACACTTTGTTTAATGGTAAAGCAGAAGTCCAAAACCTGAAGTGCACTGTTCCTTAAAAGTGCCTGTTCCTTTCACAGACTGTAAAAGGAATACGGCTTTTTTAGAGAGATTTGTGTTTTGCTCAATGAATTTCCTCTTTCATTAAACCCAGATCAATGCAAAAATGTGACAAGTCAAACACTCCTTTTCTTTTTTTGTGTTGTTCAATAAGTACATAACTGAAATGTTGGGACAATAAAATTTATATTTAATTACTGCTTCTTGGGTTCAAATTTTGCAACAGCTGTAAGAATTCCTACAGCTTTAAGCTGAGAAATCAAGATCAAAGAATAGGAACCCTGGTGATTCTTTCTTTGGCTAATGCTATTTATGTTTCCATTTGATCTAATAAGTATTTATATACTTACTGAAACAAGCCATTACCCTTTAAAATGTTGATAAGACATGCAAACAAACATGAACAATTAAGGAAAAATTAAAGTATACAATTTTGTGTTACTACTTGCAACAGCTCTTTTCATTTTCTGTCATAATCAGAGATACTAGTGTTAATGTGAAAGCTTTGACTGCATGTCTGTATCTTCTTAATATTTGAAATACTAATAATTTCCAGAAATTTGCAGTATCAGTTGATAGAGTCTGCTACATGCTTGTCCTGTTCAAAAGTTTCATTATAGAAAAATCTAATCCCCTAAAATCACTATTTAAAGTATTTGGTGAAAATATATTCTTGTTTTGTATGTGGTATGGTTTTGGGTTTTTTTGTGAGTGTGTATTTTATTTAAAATATGGTATTTTAAAGGTGATGTTGTATGCATGAGGCATCTTGCAGGCTTGCAAATTTTACCTTATTTCTTTATTTCTGAAATTCACAGTCAGAAGTTTTGTAAACTTCAAGGATTCATCTTAGCTGGCATTAATATGAACCACTGCTACTCTCCTGGTGGAGTGTGCTGAAGGTTGTGTATCGCTTCCTAAAATAATAAGCAAAAGCAGTGGTGAGCGATCCACTAATTTGCTTTTAAGATGGTGTCTCACTATGTTTTTCTATCATGCCCTTTAAGAAAATTAAATATGCCTTGGCAATACCATCTTAGCTTCCTCTACCTATGTGGTATGTATAAAAGGCTCTTGAAAGAACAATAACTGCAGTAATAGAATATTTACAGTTTGGGTTTTTTTGAGGAAATATTTAAGATTTTAATACATTATCTTAATGGCTTTGAAAAACAGTTTGGAAAGGTGAATGGGAACTGATATAATTTAAAATAATTTGTTAACATGAAAACCACTGAAAGCAGTGGTGTATCCAATAATTGAAAAGCAAGGCATAAATATCTTATTTGTACAGATATTTATACTTGTACTTTTAAGAGTTTTGATGGAGCTGCATATTTGTTTATACTGAACGTTAAATTTATGCCTGGCTACCAAAAAAATTAATGACCTGTTCGTACTGATGGTACTGAAATAGAAAGTTGCAAAAAGGAAGTAAAGAAAAGGATATGCAGTTTTATATTAGTGTCTTCACTTTGTTCCTCAGATTTGTCAACTTTCATGTCCGAATTTTAGCATGATACAGACCATTCTGTCAGGATTCTCCCACTGGGAAATACAAATATTCATTAATGCATTAATATAAGCTTTGGTTCTTCTTCCTTGTACAATGATGTCAAACATCATAAAATTAGGTACTACCGTATTAAATGTCAGACACAGAATGGCTTTCATACTATCAAGACAATGATCTTTAACAAGAAATTTAGTAGGACTTTTTGGGAGAAATGTGAGCCTATTAGTTCTGTTTATACATTTGGCTTCTCATAGAAGAAATAAGTTGCTCAGGAGTAATGTGGCTTTTTTCTCTCAGTTAAGACCCCCGATAGAAACTCGCCTCTCCTGACATATTTTCTTTTACTGTGGTTCACATTTGACCTTACCTCATGTCCAGAAGACCTTGCCTCAAAGGGATGGGTGTCCTAAAAAATCAAATTACTATTGACTGGTGTGTGAAGAAATAGATGAAAATTAATAAGAAACATTTTAAAACCCCTAGATTTCTTTCTGTACATTTTATATCTTTAAGGCAAATCAAAGCATGTCTTGGGCAAACCCTGTTCACTTTTCTCTCGGAATTCCTCTCTCATGTCCCCTGGAAAGTCATGCTTAGTTTCCACAAGTGTGATTCAACCTACAGCAGCTGTTTCATTTGAAATAATCAGGGTCATAAACTTGTTCAGTGAAATAAAGAATATTATCTGAAGAGTTATAAAAATTCACACAGCCCTACTCTTCTTTCTGTTAGTATGCTACACGCTTTCACATTAGTCAGTTCTCCCTTTTGTGCAGCCAGATTTATCAGCACAGTCAGGTAAGGTGGAAAGAAACCCAGTGAGGCTGAAGAGGTGAAAAACAGACAACCTTCATTTAAACACTGGTCTGCAGTTAAGGATTCACAAACTGCAGCAGTTGTGAAAGTATTCAGCATAGCCCAGACCAGTGTGAAGGTAAATTGATCCAAATAAAACCACTGTTGTATGTACAAAGGGTATCTGAGACTCAGCTGATACACAGTTACTTGTTAAACTATGATAACTTGACCATGACTCCAACCTTTACTGTTGTCAGCAAACTGCCATGATTTTCTTGACAATAAAAAGTGTTCAGTGTTGTATCATTAACAGTTTCCACAACTGTATAAAAAAAAAAGGAAGGAATAAAAATTTAGTCTATTCCTTACTTGTGGAACATAGATCCTCAAAATAAACTGGGTTTCATATTCAGATACTTAATGAATCTGTTTGAGTTTCTTTGATATTTTTGTTTGGTTTTAATGTGGTTGTGTTATTTTTCTTAGTGAAGACTCACGTATGTAATGGAGTAAAAATAATCATGGGTGAATGTTTGACATCTGATGTTCAAAACAAGAGTCTTTTTGCATAAAATAAATTATTGATATTTTAAATTAAATATTTATAGTACCTACATTTATTCCATGCTGCAAATAGTTAGAGAAAGTATAATCCAACAGTTTAGGCTTTAATCTAAGTTATTTCTGTTCTGCCAAAGACATTCTTTGACAATTTGGCTAACTTGCTTAGGCCAAGGAAACAAAGGCATTTTTGTGTTTAACGAGGAATTCAAAGACCAAGTTCTTTGTGTGGTGCTCAGGGAGAGTTTGGCACATACAAATACTGGTCAGAAGAGCAAAAGCAATGTTCATGGGGTGATGCATAAGCTTAGCAGAAGGACAAAATACAAGAGTATGTTTAAAATCACATTTTTTCCCCTCTGATTTACTGCAGGTTCCAATGCTGAATTAGATGGCCTTGTAAGTCTTGGATCACAGCTATAAACCAAAAAATTACTTTGCATGTAGACATTTAATGTATTCATTCTTTTCTTTATCTAACAAAAAGTCACTTTGGGCTGAGTGGGATCAAACTGATGTTGTCACACAGATAGCAGAAGGGAATAAATTAGGCAAAGCTGCAGTGACTTAGGAGAAGCACCAGTTGTACCAATATGGAGAAAGAAATGAGACTCATGGATCAAGGAGAGGAAGCAGTCTAGTGTGTTATTCCATAACTGAGTATCGTGAGCTCCCACAAACCCCCAAAGCTTGTGTCAAACTACCATGGAGAAAAACACAGAAACTTTGTTATGAGAGAGAATTGGAAAACAGAGCTTCCATCACTCACATGAGCTCCTTCGTGACATGATACGGAGTCAGGCTCCTTCATGCTCACTGTATTTTTTAACCTCTGTGAATCCTGGATTCCTTCTGGCACAGTGTGACATATCTCCAAAGGATGGGATAACGGATGTTGAACAATGGGAGGATTATTAATGATGATATCCACCTTCCATGTCTGTTGAGCTCAGTGGGAGCTGAGAATGCTCTGGTTTGGAAGACTAAATGATTAGGTTGCAAAAAAGATAGATCCTTCTTGCTCCTTTGCAAGGACATGGTACAGCAAAATTCAGTCTTACATCTTGTATGTACTCTGCCAAAGGTATAATTGAATTTGTCATCTGCCCTCACAGACATAAAAGTAATTCTGAAAAACTGTTTGATCCACAGGTTTTGAGTGGCAGACCTTTACCAATAATGTCATACTCTGAAAATGATATGAAGGTGCTAGATGAAACTAAAATGGAACACAAGACAATTTATTTTTGTGCAGTTTCCTTTAAATGTTATATTAAAGAATAACTTATAAAAAACCACTAAAAAATAAGGACTACCATTCTTTGCAGCTTTAATTTTAGTATTTTTTACTTTAACTTTCTCATTAAATTATTGCATGCTAATTAATTGAAATGAAAAAAAGATAAAAAGGAATAAAAATTTATTCGTGACATGATACGGAGTCAGGCTCCTTCATGACAGCAATCCAAAGAGTAATTCTAGCTAGTTTAATGAATAATCAGAAAGGGAATGATATATCTACATGAACCACACACATAGCTAAAACTCCTCCTGTGCCAGACCTTAAACTTATATTGTCTTTGCTTTGCTCTTTAGGTGCACACACACATACACAAAATCAAATATTTTCACACAATCAAAAGAAAGTTATAATGGAAACAAGACAGCTCCTTGGAGAGTTGGTCATTGTATGCTCTAGTGGATTAAGAATACTTGATTCCCTGTTCTTTGGAAAAGTATTTTGCAACCTAGGAGTGTTACCTCCTGGGGAGGAGTGCAAGCAAACCTCTTAAAAAAAGATTTTTTTTCTTCTTTACACTTTGTTTTCAGTTGAAACTCAGCACAGGCTAAGTCATAAAGGTTCACCATGTGAAGAAAATGATGAAGGCAGGAAGGAAAAAAATAAACCAAAGCAAAATGACAGACAGATCTGGCTATTTTATGCCTTGTAATCTGTAATATCAAACTGTGTTTTTAATTCGTTTTACCATATCACCCTCTATTGAAACTCAAGGACTGACTGCTAATTTCCTCTATTTAGAGATGGAGTAAGCTAAACAAGTTTAAAGTTTCCTACTGCAAAATTAAAAAGATGTGTATCCTTGTCATTATGTGAACCATACATTTAAACTCAAAGCGATATCTATTTTTCTAGAATAAATATAACATCAGACAAGCACTGCTGATTCTTATGTTAGCTGATAGTTCGTATTCACATTAAAAATTCCATTTGAACAAACTTTTTCCATTTTTATAGCCTGCCAATAGGCTCATGCCTAACAGACTACATTTAAACACAGCAAAAAATGGTACTTGGGAGGTCTTCACGTGTATAGGATAAAAATTTACTGAGTGATGCAAAGTCAAGCTTTCAGAACATTGCAATGCAGAATTTTACTACATGCCTGTATTATTATTATTTTTTCTCATGGAGCAACACTATTTTCCACATAAACTGCATATTGTTTGATCTTGTTCATGAAAACATGCATGTCGCTAATCCTGGAAGATACATTACAAACCAGGAAAATATATATTATCTGCGCTAACAAATGGTGAATAAATAAACAATATCAAGATAATGTCTTATATTTCATGAATATTCTTTACCCTCAATGATACCCACGGTGTAAGGATGGAATATGCTTGCACTAGAGAATGAACAGGTCAACAGAAAACAAGAAATGTTTGGTGTTAGTTATATAGCTATTTAAATGAAAGGGTTAAAAAAAAGCATTTTAATATTCAGAGAGACACCTGACATTCCATAAAAGTGCTATATTCTTAACTCTCTTCTGTTTAACACTGTAATCTGATTTCTTACCTGAAAACCTTAAATTAAGAGCCCCATAATCACCAATGGTTCTTCTCCCATTCTATCCACTACAACTACATTGTCTGTAACAGGCTTCTGGTTTATCACAGTAGTGTTGGAAGGACTAGGTTTCAAATAGATTTTGCTAATAATATTAAGATATTTTTTATATAAATGTTCATAGTTTTAATTTTCATTTTTATCTCACATCCGTCAAAGCGAGTAAAAACAGCTACAAATGCAGCCCACCCACAGTCCTCTGTGCAGCCCTCTGCAAACCTGTGTTGATGGAAATACATTGTAGAATCTGCAAATGTCAGCCAAATAAAAGATATAACTAGCCTTGATTACTGCTTGTGCTGAATCAATTTCTTTTTCTTCCTGAATAGTCCCTGTATTTATATATACTTATTCATAGTTTGTCTAGTGAGAAAGCATCTAAATATAAAGCCTCAGAAATTCTGATGATTTCTTTATTGGTTTTGTGCATTTATATTCATATACATACTTGTTCTGAAGTCATGATCGTGAAAACAAAATTTTCATTACACTAAGGAGACTGAAGTTTCTTGTAACACTTCTGTATTTCAATAGGTACAAACACTACTTTAAATTTTCATTTAACAAACATGGTTCCAGTCACATTTGCATCTCAACACTTACACCAGAATATGCTGGACCTTTGATTCCCCTCAGAGCTAGTACCCTAAAAATCATATTTAAAGATCTTTTTTTTAAAAAAAAAACAAAAATAACCTAACTGGAATAATTTATTCCTGTCTCCTCTTCCTCTTTAAAAAATAATAAAAAAAAAGTCTCCCAGGTGGGGGATATATGGTCAGAAACAGGAAATTGCATTCTTGGTGACCTGCTCTAGGAAGACATAATGCCTCACAGATATCCTTAAAATTATACAATCTGGCAGATGAATAGGCAAGTTTTTATGTGGGTAGTAGATGGACTTAGGCAAAGGCTAGTGAGTGAACCTAAAAGAAATCTGTTTGTGTACAGGAAGGGGGGGGGGGACAGATAACATTTTCTTATTACTTGAGACTGGGAATCTTTTTTATATAGAAAATATCAGAATACAGAACTTGGAAGAAATGCAAAGGAAATTAAGTTTACATGAGAAACTACAAGACTGTCCAGTTGGATACTGTCAGAAATGTCACTGGTAAGCAATAGATTATTCACTGGGAACTTTCCCTTGAGGAAAACAAAGACCTTACTGTATTTAATGATATTAGGCTGTGACAGAATGTAGCTATGGAAAACTAAATGCATTCAAAACTGTGTTTCCAATACAGCAGGGAAACATTGGTGCTGTTAGACAAGTTACTCATAATACCTCACAGCAACTATAATGAAATACTGTCCAGTAATGTGCATTTAGGCAGGACTATAAAGTGACAAGAAATCATTAGGAAATCATTTGTCTGTTTGCTGGATCTTGAAGCATTAAGAAGCAACAGTAACTTACAGTGTTTGGGTCAGTACTGCAGGTCACACCAAAAATCTGTGCTTCTACATGTATGATCAGAAATAGAAGAGAACATGGACTTCCATGTACAACTCCATGTACCAATTCCATTTGTGTCATTTAAAGAGGATGAAATTAAGATGCTGTTTAAGCTAAATGAGAAGCCAGCTGCCTAAGGATTGCAATGTCAAGTTGCCATTCAACTGAACCATCTTTGAGTATTTATTTTAGGTATCTGTATAAAAAATATGTCTTGGAACACAAGCATGATTTCTTCTCTTTTAGCTTAATTTTAAAAATTTTTTCCTTGGTTTCCATCCTTATCAAGCTGTCCATATTTTTCTCTAGTCTTTGTATTTTTATGAATAGAACAAATATATTCTCTTTTTATTACGTCACTCTTTGCTTTCAACTTGGGCCTCTCTTCCAGATCCTCTTTCCTTAATTTTTCCATTTTTTTGCCTGGATTTTATCTTAATTGTATCTGTTTTGTTTGTATTTTTTCACTCTGCATTTTTGTTATCTTCATTGTATTTTTTGTCAGGTTAATACCTGTTTCAGCTTCTATGGTTGCCTTCCCTGTATGACAGATCTCATAGAAAGTGAACTGTATTTCGGTTCCAAGCATTCTTGTATTTTCCCATGGCTCCCACAGCAGGCATGTGCCCAAATCTGTGCTTGCAGAGATACATGCACTCAAAAATAAGCAAACAAATGTCTTCCATTAGATATATGACAGCTCAATTAACAGGCAATTATTCAGATTGGACTTTATTTTCATTCTTAGAAGGAATCAGTGTCACAAAGAAATTATATGTCACCCTTCCAGTAAACATAGACTGTCTGCCAAATCTGCCTTGCATAATGATAATGCCTAGGACTCCATCTATCATTTTTCAACTTTCAATGGTTTTAGGATTTCCATCTGTCTTTATGAGAGCTCAGTTTAAATTCTGAGCTCTTTCCACAGAGTTCTTCAAGCCCCTAAAACGTCTGGACTCAAGACCCTCTCTGGAAAAACCAAGATGCTTTCTGTGTCAAGGAACAATCTTCTGACATAGGTAATCTATGACTCCCAGTGTTTTTTGATTTATTTTGCTGACTTTTTATTTAAGGTTGTTTTTATTTACACAGAAGTGAAAATACTCCTTGATCGAGTGAGTTCTCAAGTATCTTCATAAAAATGACCAGCAAATAAAATACACTAACAAACATACTTGCAAAATGCTGTGTCTTCCCACAAGGAAATTAGGACACTAGCAGAAAGATGAATCTTAAAGGTGATTACCCCTTTGGCCACAGGTTCACGAAACGTAAGCGTTCACCTCTTGCCATACAAAAGCCCCATAATTGCAAAAATGAGCAAATAGTTTTGAGACGCTGCTTATAAATGACAGTGCAACTAGGAGGGTATTTTTGTGTAAATGATGAAGAAAATGGTTGATGTGCCTGCAGTTGCATGCTCTAAACCTGTTCCTGGTTTGCAAAAGTCTGTTGCTATTTCTTATTTTCTGGTATAAATGGTCTCTGTTTTATTTCAATACAGTCTTGAAATATCGTTGGTGGATATACAGTCTTTAAAGAAATTTTGATCATAAATGCAAGTACTAATCTCCTTCTGACCTGAAGTAATAGAGCAAGGGGATTATTCAACTAGATACCTTCCTACTTCTAACACTGTGATAGATTTTTTAACTTCCCAACACAAAATGCATGCTTAAATCCACAAATTAATGCATCCAGTCTTCTTCACAGCTTTCAAATGGTTGAGAAAATGGTTTATAACACTACTACTAGCATTTTTATACTTTATTAGTGGACATTGTTAAGACCTTTGTGACTTTTGCCTCCATTGACAGATTACAGGAACTTTCTGAGAATTTTAATGCCTACTTATTTATTTAATTTATTTATATTACTCCCCAAAAAAGACCTATTCCAGAGAGTTACTTTATTTATTTGGTCTTAAGCTTTTCAGACTCATATCACTAAAACACTTCTATGTTGTGTGCCCCTGCATACATGTCAAACTGAGCATGAAGATAATCTGGTGTCTAAAACCTGTAAGTGCATATGACAAAATTAATGATTATAGCATTCAAAAGACAAAGACCTTTTTTTGAACCTGTCAGAGGTTTTGGGTGTAAATATGAGGCAATCAGAAAAGACTTGATTCTTAGAAGCTGGATACTGAGCATGCTTGAGGGGAGGCCCTGTAGAGTGTCAAGTTTAAAGCTCTCTTTCCTTAAAATATCTAGTTCAGTTAGGTTGAAAACATTTATACTGAAGTTATTTACTACGTTATTTGACTGGAAAGGTATAAGAAAATACCAAATAAATCTTGGCAGATGGTGAGGAAATAATCTTATGAAAAGTTGCTAACTTATCTACAATTCAGAATGAAAAACTGTTTTTTGACTCCCCACTAATGCCAACAAAAGCTGTTCAGTAGCCTCTGGCCAGCACTGGAATTTCTTAATTACCTCCATGTCTCTGAGTTATTCTGAAGAAGAACGCAGCTAGTCCTAACACACTGTATTGCTTTCTAGTATCCAGCCTAGTTCTGNTTTGGGTGTAAATATGAGGCAATCAGAAAAGACTTGATTCTTAGAAGCTGGATACTGAGCATACTTGAGGGGAGGCCCTGTAAGAGTGTCAAGTTTAAAGCTCTCTTTCCTTGAAATATCTAGTTCTGTTAGGTTGAAAGCATTTATACTGAAGTTATTTACTACATTATTCAGTTGGAAAGGTATAAGAAAATACCAAATAAAGCTTGGCAGATGGTGAGGAAATAATCTTCTGAAAAGTTGCTAACTTATCTACAATTCAGAATGAAAAACTGTTTTTTGACTCCCCACTAATGCCAACAAAAGCTGTTCAGTAGCCTCTGGCCAGCACTGGAATTTCTTAATTGCCTCCATGTCTCTGAGTTATTCTGAAGAAGAACGCAGCTAGTCCTAACACACTGTATTGCTTTCTAGTATCCAGCCTAGTTCTGTTATGACAATTTATTGAGAGATAGCTCAGGGTCCGAATGTAATGTACACAACTATGCGATGCTGCACTCAGAAATTTAAACTCAGAAATCTTTCTGTGTACATTTACAAATGAATAAAAATATAACAGTAGAATCTTCTGAAAGTTTAATTTAAAAGATGGATCAGTAGCTCTTTCACACAGTGTTTTGTCACCAGAAGACAAGCTGTGGTGAAGGTTAATTGCAGTCCTAAAAGGTGCAGACTGCATATAAAAATCTCACAGGAAGACCAGCATTTTGCATAGACTTTAAATATATTTTGCTCTTGCCTTTCCCATGCTATAACCATCAGTCTGATGCCAGTTTGCTTCAAACTAGCTGGCATTTCAGATATATACTCATAAACTTAGAGATACAAATGTTATTTTAGGTGGTTTCGAGGTATAGCCTCCAAGGTGTTAAGAAAATTTGCAGCTGGGGCCTCAACAAAGACAGAAATGGAAGAAATTAAAAGTTGAGGGTAAGAGTGAGGCAGCAATGGGAATAGAAAAAAACACAAAAGGAAGAAAAAGACTTCCTAAAAAAGAACAAAAAAAGAACCATGTAGAAATTTTCAAAAAACCAAAGACTATTTAAGCAATAGGAACAGAAAAACATGCAGTAAACAGGTGGTGAGAATGAAGTGAGAACTAGAGGAACACAAGAAAACTTTAAAGGGGAGTGAGAAGGAAAAATAGTATGAGACTAAGTGGTAAGCAACAGAACAGAAACAGGTTAAGGATAAAGACCTGACATGACAGAAGAGGACACTGAGAGAGTAAAAAATGAATTTTAAAAGTCTTCTGGGAATTATGTCTGATTTCCAAAGAGGTGTTTAACGGGGGCTGTGTGCTTAGATCTTCTTAAGCATTTTTGAAAACCTCCTCTATGCCATTTCATTTGTATTTTGGAGTAACTAAATCTTTCTCACATTTGACTGGTAAATAGTTTCTAATGTTATCGATGGCATTTTAATTTCCTCTCAAATATATCATATTTTGCCAGCCCTCTAATGGGATACGTTTACCACATCAACACTGTACAAGAAAGTCAAAGCTAGTGATGGCAGAAATTTTCCAATGCGTTCCTATGGAGTTAAATCCTGTAATTTGAATAGTAATTTTGGGGGAAAAATAGAAGCAAAGGTACAGCTCATCACAGAGCAAGCCACTTTGTCAGTAGTAGAATGGAGTACATTAAAGGGTGAAGATAAACAAGAAAATGATTGTCTCACTCTATGACCAAATATACTGATCTTTAAATGACACAGTCTGTGAGAGCCTTGCCTGTGCCCTTTTTAGGAGTGGATTCTGTTCAATTTATGGTTTGCAAAAGATAGGATGAAGACTGCTTTTTTGGCAGGGTTTTGTGACCCCTTAACAACAGCTGTCCATATAATTCTCAGACACTGGTGAGTTCCTAACTTAAAAATAATGTCCTGAGACCATTTTTGTGAGGACTGAGCTCATTAATTTGCCACAAAAGGAATCAGTATTGAATTTCTGAAAACATTTCCTCTTAATCCATTTGCAACTGAAGGCAGAGTCTCCCTGACATTGGTTGGAAATGGTAGTGATAAGTATTATTTGTCAAACCTCGGTCTAGTGCATCATTAATACCCCTGACATCAGTGGGATTCAACTAAAATCACGAAAACGTCAAGGCACTTGCCTACATAGTTTGGGTAACTTACATATCAGTAAGAGAACAATAACTCCAAATCCATTGCTAAAAGATTTATTTTTCTTCATATAAAAGAGAATAGTTTCACTGGCAGAGACAACATAAGCAAGAACAGTCCTTAATGTGCTTCTTTTGGGGCTGAGCACTGAGAAAGATGGTGGTAAACTGCCTCAGTCTTTCACTGCGTAATGTATAATGCACATGTCATTTAATTGTTCTCCAGACTAGTTATTAAGGAATTATCTAAAGATGCTGTAGATATGAGTTGGAATCTCCTCAGGCTCGAGAGAGAACTGAACATTAGCCTCCTACTTTTTTGGTAATTACCATGTCATTACAAAAGTACACTTCCCACACCACCTACATCCCTCCCTATATTCCTTCCCCCTCCAATCTACTCTGTTCATTATAGACACCTACCTCTACAGTTCTCCAACTCAAGGGCCTGAAGTGGTGTCTAAAATGATCCTCAAATCTTTGGAGAATGGATGCTTTAGGTTACCCTTATTACTAGCATTTTCTAAGTGACCCTCCTACAGTGGGTCTTGAACCATCCTTTGCCAATATCTCCTTCTCTAAGTGGGCCGTATTTCTGGATAAGTTAATCTAGATAGCTCTGCATCACACTTTTAAAGGGGTGCATGCCTGTGTTCAAGAGATGGGTGCCCAAACTCATGCACACGTTCCCTTTGCCACTCAGTTTCCCTTCATACCCGTTGTTCTGATTCCGAAGTCAGAAGCCTGATTCTTGCCCTTTCCAATGAATAATAAACTGTCTCAGCAAAGTAAATTTCACTGCCACAGCCTGATATCTAGCAATTAGGTGGTGCAGCTGTATGTAAGAGAGCACAGCTCCTTTTGCAAAGCTGGGATTCATGTCTGAAAGGATTTAGGATCAGAAACAATACCTCCTGCAAACACATAAACATTTCACACAATTAAAATGTAATTGCATTCTTTGCATTCTATTACTGTCCTGGTAGCTTATGCAGTTGTCAGTGTAATTGTCCAAAATCCAGATTTCCTTTGAGGTCATAATTATGCCCTATATATTTATTTCCCTAACTTCTAATTGCTTTTTACTTAAGCTTTGTCTCCTGTACTCTCCAACTTTGAAAATATTTCTCCATTACCACTTCAGTCCTGTCCATCTTCACTATCTCCTCCCACATACATTTATCCTTAGGTTACTCTTTTCCCTTTTCCCATTCCTTTTTTTTCCCCCTGATTCAGTATTGACACTTTAGACCCCTTCCAGGAATTTGTAGCCTTTAGCTACTCTTTGTTCATCTTCCTCTGGAGAAAAGGAGTAGGATGGCGCTTAAGCTTAAATAGCTGGCAGGAAAAGGAGTATAGATATTGCATATCTTTCTTTAAGCTGATGACTGGAGAGAAAAAGCCAGAGATATCTGCTGAGAGGTGTATAGGCAGAAAGAACAGCTGCTCAAAAGTTTGACACTAAGCTTCTGAATAGATTTTCTTCGCAGCCTTCCTAGGGTATGCAAGGAAACCAAGGAATGAGCTGAAAGGCAAACTTCTGTCTGTTGTGTGTTATATGGATGGGCATACAAAATCTGCCAGGTATTAGCCCTTTTTCATCATGTCTAGAAGGTTTTAGAAAAAGATGCTGGTTTATGAGATTAGGCTTCAACTTTGCTTTTTAGGGAACATTTAAATTATAAAGTGGTAAGTAAAAGCAATTAAAGTCCTGTTTCTAAGAAAACATGCTCTATGCTTATTGAACCTATGTTACTGACATGTCTTACCACTCCTGTGTCACAACACAAAGATTATCTCTTAAGTCAAAACTATATCTTGAGTTTTCCTCCGGGCAATGAATGTAATTTTTTTTTCTGGCCTTATATATTCAAACTGACCCAAAGGCATTTCAATTACAGTTCCTACTTAGAAAGCGTCAACATTTTCTTGTCAATAAGTCAGTTATGGTCAATATTCTGACAGTTTGTTAAAGTTTTGTGTAATGCATTCTACAATGATTGGCTTAAGACCTGGCATTGTTGAGCTTTTATGCAATATTATCCAGAGAACAAATCAAAAGTCCAACCACAAACTAGCTATTTGATCATTCTTTCTTTCATTTAATTTCAAGAAGATATACACAAAACTATCAGCATCAATAAAGACAAAAAAAACCACCTTTTTTTTCTTTCCCAAAATATACTCTGATTACCTGAGTTTACTGTAGCTATCAACCTTGCTAATGAGTATCTCCTCTGCTACTCATGTAATTAAACTTATTTTGACCCTTCCCACACAGTATAAAGATAATCCATTAGACTGCTATGGGAGCCTCTGTAGGTAGGCTAAGACAGCTGTAAAACTCTGTCCGCTTTGATTTGGTTTTTTTGTGTTTTTTTGGTGTTGTTTTTTTTTTTTTTGCCACTGTGCATATCTATGAAAGCATTATTTCTTCATTTTTTGAAAATTAAATTTAGTGTTTCTCTCATCTGCTATACAAAACACAACATTTTTCCCCCCTTTCACAATTACATGCAACAAGGCCAAATTTTCTGACATCAACTTTTTTTTGTCTGCAAGCATGAATGTTTTAAGAAGTCTATAAAAATTAGGTGAAAACCAAAGATCAGCCTAGTGACAGACAGGTATGATGCACAAAACCTACATCTGTAGTGGCCATGATCCTTTTCTGATTATTTCCTCACTCTAACCCATAAAATGAATGCTTTTTCCATATTTAAAAAATAATTCCCAATATATTTAGTCGGAATTTGTGTTCTCAGTTCCATGTGATTTGTGTTTAAAAGCAAATAAACAGAGAAAGGTCTTAAACTTAGGGAAAAACCTGCCTTTGTGCTGTGTAGTCATGAAAGGGGAGGATTTACATACTAACATGTCTTCATGTGTTCAAATAATGCAAATTCTTCGAAACCATTTCCTGGGAATAGATTTGTAAATTTCTTCTATTGCAATAGGAAAGTATAACATCTGCACCTGAAGTCGACCTTTGTCCAAGCACAAAAAATCAGAAATACTTTTCTAAAAAACAGAAATAACTCTCTTTCCTTTTAAGAAATTTTGGACAGCTGATTTTTTGGTCCTTTTATTATTTTCCCCATCTCTTTCTCCTTCCATTAAACTGTAAATGTCTAGATTTTCGACATATTTTTTTTTACTAAGCTTTTGACTTTATACCCCATCTTCTGTCACTTATTAGCCCAATTTTTTATACTATTATTTAAATAATCAATGCAATAAATAATATTTATGCATAATAATGTATTGGGTTTGCATGCCAAGGTTTAGTAGCAGGGGGGCTACAGGGGTGTCTTTTGTAGAAGCTGCTAGAAGCTTCCCCCATGTCCAACAGAGACAATGCCAGCCAGCTACAAGATGGACCCGCTGCTGGCCAAGGCCAAGCCTATCAATGGTGGTGGGAGCACTTCCATGATAAAATATTTAAGAAGGGGAAGAAGTTGTGTGCAACAGCAACTGCAGACAGAAGAGAGGAGTAAGAATAGGTAAGAGAAGCAGCCCTACAGACACCAAGGCCAGTGGAGAAGGTGGGGGAAGAGGTGCTCCAGGTGCCAGAGCAGAGATTCCCCCGCAGCCAGTGTGAAGACCGTGGTGAGGCAGCTGTGCCCCTGCAGTCCATGGGGTCCATGGTGGAGCAGATATCCACCTGCAGCTTGTGGAGGACCCCATGTCGGTGAAGGTGGATGTGTCCTGAAGGAAGCTGAAGCCTGTGGAGAGCCCATGCAGGAGCAGGCTCCTGGCAGGAGCTGTGGCCTGTGGAGAGGACCCCAAGGAGGAGCAGCTTTTCTGGTAGGAGCTGTAAACCCATGTGGGACCCACGCTGGAGCAGTCTGTCCCTGAAGGACTGCACCCCATGGAAGGGACCCATGTTGGAGCAGTTTGTGAAGAACTGCAGCCTTTGGGAAGGACTCACATTGGAGCAGTCCATGGAGAACTGTCCCCATGGGTGGGAACCAATGCTGGAACAGGGGAAGAGTGTGGACACCATGTCATGAACTCACTGCAACTCTCATTCCCCATCCCTCTGAGCTGCTTGCAGGGAGGAAGTAGGGAGTTTGGGAGTGAAATTGAGCCCAGAAAGAAGAGAGAGGTGGGTGGAATGTGTTTTAAGATTTTTTATTTCTCGTTATCCTATTCTGATTTGATTGACAATAAAGGAAATTAA
The DNA here is from genome assembly GCA_013400615.1 of Syrrhaptes paradoxus. Taxonomy (NCBI): domain Eukaryota; kingdom Metazoa; phylum Chordata; class Aves; order Pterocliformes; family Pteroclidae; genus Syrrhaptes; species Syrrhaptes paradoxus. The sequence continues at coordinate 6,444 of VZTO01019305.1, read as the reverse complement.
TTTTCCTCAAGTCAAGTCTGTTTTGCCCATGACCAAAGCAATTGGTGTGTGATCTACCTGTCCTTACCTTAACACTCGAGCCTTTTGTTATATTTTCCCTCTCTGTCCAGCTGAGGAGGGGAGTGATAGAGCAGCTTTGGTGGGCACCTGGCATTCAGCCAAGCTCAATCCACCACAAATAATTGTCATATATGAATGATGTTATAATCTGGTCATACTTTGGATTTCACAACATCAGAACACGTTAAACAGCATCAAAATGCCCTAGTCTCCATTGCCTGAGAACATAGATTCAAATAACATGTAATATTAAAAAGTGATACACAAACACTAAATAGTGATCTGCTGTAAAATAATTATTTGTGTTGATTCTGTTTGAGTCAGACATTATCTTAAGCTTTCATTCAAAGAGGATTTTGAACTTGTTGCTGGAAAGGCGATTATATGCTACGGATATCCTGTTGGAGTAACATTTCTTGGCTCTCCTGGCCACAAGTTTGTTGGGTTCATATGTTGTCAACGATCTCAGTTTGCTCAGCCTGCATCTTTCCAGGATTAGACAAAAGGAACTTCAAACGCAAACAGGGTAAAAACACTTAGCTAGCTCAGAGAAAAATGTGATGAATGGAAGGTAACTATCCCTATTGCACAGAGGGACCGTGCTTCAGAATTAAAGTGGATTAGCCTGAGATTTTGTGCAAGATAAGTAGCTGAGAGAATTGTATTTATAGCTATCAGGTATGCTGGTGGATGCAAGTATTTCAGTGAGAACACAAAACATTGCAAAAAACACTAGGGTGATAATGGAAGTGAATTTTGTGCATCAAACTTCATCAACTTGCTTTGAAAGCAAAACTTGTCTCATAGGGACTCCAAAGAGTTGGACTGAGTCTGGTGTATCCTTAATAAAAATAAAAGAGAATAAACCTATTCAAAAACTGAAATAGCAAAACCTATATTTTTTTTTCTTGCTTCAGAAAGATGCTCAGTTTGGAGAGACAGAACAAAACACATTAAAAAACACTTATATGTAAGAAGAAATGGTAATTTGAATTTTTTTCTATGTGTAAGAGCAGTGGGATTTTATACATACTGTAAATATTATGAGACTATAAGAATTAAAAATATATTTATAGCCCTGTCTGTGTCTGAGATACACAAGCAATAACTGCCATATGGCACTTTCAGAAAATATCATTACATTTAATCATGCAAATAATACTGCTGGTAAAAAAGTCACAAAGAAATAAACCAGTCCTCCTCTTTCCAGCTCAGCTGAAATACACCATACTTCTGAGTGTCTTTGGAAAGGCATTAGTACATGCTTTTGTTTGCCGTCCTTTACAGGCTTCCGTCAGCCCACGTCAAACAGTGATTTCTGCGAGGATTACATGGATACTGGACATGAAGGGCTGAATCCAGCTGCACCTTTGCCCCAGAGAGTTTGCAGAGCTCTGACAACAACCTACAATCAGACACATCGACCTATAAAATTGAGTGTACTGATTAGGAAAGTCGTGCCAGTGTAGTACCCAAGACTGTGCCGGTTCTTTGCATACACCTTCCCTCAGACAGGTATTTTTTTGTAGCACCCTCAACACAGCTCCAAGAAGGGACCAAAAATACAAATGTTCATTCAGTTGTGTGATCATACATCCAGTGATGTGCCTCCTTCCACAATACCAGTTATTTAGCTCTGATCACCTCTTCTCAAAAAAGATGCTACAGGTTTTCAGAGTGTTCAGAGAAGAGTGAAAAGAATGATGAGGAAATGGGGGAAAAATCACACATCAAGAAAGACAGGGTGTTTTTGGAGGTAGAGAAGGTATAAATCAGATAAAATAATTCTTATTGATTACAATGGAATTATAAAGTGTTTCAAACAGTTTTTTGTTCTAAGCACCTGTCATTGGGTTTCCTGACAATTTACTCAAAATAGCAGACTGTATACAGAAGGCAGAATGCTGTGTTCAGTTTTCCTGTCTGTAAACACCTTGGAAGTTTAATGAGAAATTAACAAAGAACTGGAAATTCAAAAATGTCAAAAGATGGTTAACTCTGACTGTATCTTTAGAACACGTCGCATCATGGTTTTAAAGTCAAGTAATTAACTAGACTCAAACACAACTAGACATTTGTAAGAATAGAAACAGTTAAGGCTGTAAGTATTATATTGTTAAAAGCTTCCAAAAGGGAAACTTGACATCACCTTTCATGGATAGTTGCCATTTTAATTGGTAAGAACTCTGTCTGGAACTATAAAGAGGGGAAGGATATTGGGAGTGTATCCATCTATTATGGAACTCTTGTACTTTCTCCCATGTTAGTGCTGAAGAAGTGAAAGTATGCAGGAAAATGGACTATGTATTTGAATATACATGACAGCAATATTCTTGCTCATACCATTTCTTAGGAGAGAACAATCAATAACACACAATCTTTCAAACTGTTCAGTAGGAAAACAGACCTAGATGTTAAGAAGTGTGTCTAAATGCTAATTTGTATATATCTTAAAGTATTTTAAAATTAAAACCATATGATTTATCTCACTGGAGGTGTTTTAAGAACAATAATAACAATAATAACAATAATTTCTAGACAATCAAAATGCTACTGGTGAATGTTTTAAAGTGTATGTAAATAAATATTCCACATGTATGTACGCATCTACTGTCCAAAGGTGACCTTTATCCTCTTATAAATTCTATTGAGATCACATATTTTTTGATTGGTATTTCATTTGTTAAGGAAGTAGCTAATCTATCTTCTGCCCTAGATGTGCATTTTTTTTTCCAGCTTGTATTGCTATTGGTCTGTCAACCTCTTATAATTATCTTGTTTTGTGTCCAACAAAATAACAACCAAAATATCCATATCAATTAATCATTTATGGAACATAAAACCAGACATTAAACATAAAAATACTCACATCCTTTTCACATAGAATTTTCATTATCTTAGCCTCTTTAAATTACTGCGAGGTTTTGTCCCACTGAAAATAAAAAGTAGAGTTGCAACTTGACTGTGTATGCTACAGCCAGAATGCAGAAAATAATCTTCTTTGTGGACATCTTAATTTATTTTTCATTGTATTAAAGCAGACATTAATGAAAATGTACTCTTCTTTCTTCCTTCCTTTACTTGAAGAGATCACTTATAATAAGAATTCAACTTTAGAAAGTAGGAGAACAATCCATTAGGGTTGCAAGAGCAATATTTTTTTAAAAAAAACAATTATGAGCATTTAAATTTTTACTTTTCAATTTATATTTAGGATTTATCTATATTTTAATTATAAATTGTTGATATATGTGCTATCTTTAAAATGCATTGTAATTTTTTTAGAATTACAATGCTGGACTGTCTTTAATCTTTTTACTGTGCAAGGCTCTTTTCTTTGACAGCTGCTGGCAATAGAGACAAAAAAACCAACTCAGTAAAAACTATGGAGACATGAAAGGGTTTTTTAGGGATCCATGCAATTAATTTTCCTCAAAGACTTGCTCAAACTAGCTTCTTAGGTCATGAAAAGAGGAATGAATGATCAGGTAGAAAGTGATTCTAGGACTAACAGGAGAAAAAACATATCCTACAATTTGTCAGCACACATTAAGCACTGAAATCTCTATCTCTGCAACCCAGGATAACTGTTAGCAGTGATAACAGTTGTCAGGATTTTTAAACACAGGGGAACATTTATTTGCTAAGCATATTTAAAAACAAGTGAATAATGGGAAAACTGTTTTGGAAAAGGAAGAGTAAAGTGACCTCCAACTAAAATTATGGTGAATTGCCATTTGTTTCACTTTCCCTCGGGGCAGTGAGGAATTAAAGAGAAAAACAGGTAGGTGTCATTTCTGTTTGTGCTAAACAGATAGGTTAAATGTGATTTTGAATACTGTTGTTCTAGTGTGCAACCATAAGCAATATCCGTACATCAATTTATCTTATTGATTGCATTAGAATCATAAATCATCTCACTTTGTGGATAGCCTAGGGCATTCATTTTATCATGCTTTAACTAGGTCTATAGTGCATATTAAAATGAGCTGCTAGTTCAGTAACAATCTGTAAAATGAAGCTAAAATAGCTCTACAGGAACAGCTGTCTGAGATTAATCAGTAAGTATTCTTTACCTAGTCTTAAAACTATGAACTACTTTTGATCAACCATTCTGTAGGAGTATGTATTTAACACAACTGCCTAGAAACACAGTTATGTTCAGTCAGCACAATATTGCCAGTCTGAATTGTCACATCTTCTTTTGTGTGTTTTGGAGTCATTCCTTAAGTCACATTCTTAAATGGAAGTCATTAAGCACTCCAAACAACCGACTCTGTGTGCCTGTGTGCTAGTGATAATGCTTAAACATCAACCTCTTTCGCCTGTGTATTACCAAAGGGACAACAAAATCAAATTAAAAGACATATTCTTTGCCAGTGTCCTTTCCCTTTCATCAGAGACAGGCACAACTCTGGCAAATTCTGCACTGGGCACAAGCAGCAGAAGGGGAAATTTTGTTTAGAAATAAAAATCTTTGCACTGATATTCTGATGAACACCTGTAGTAACACATTCTCTGAAGAAAAACAGCAGAATGCTCAGGAAAAAGGAGGTTTCAGGTTATATTTTTGTTAAGAAATGACTTTCCACAGCATCGTTTCATAGTTCCAGTCTAGTCTGCTGCTCCAAATGAATGTGGCAGAATGTTTTTGCCTTCAGCTTTTAGAATGTCTTTGTACCTTTACAATTATCGCCTCAAAACCCCATAGTCTGAGGGCAGTATATGTTGTCTTTCAACACCTCATATGAAGATCACAGTTATAAAATTTCCATTTTCCTAGCTTTTTCCAGTGCTGTGTGTATTTGAAACATCATCTTCACTCTCCATTCCTCAGGAAGTTTGTTTTTTTAAATAGGGAAAAGCTAGGAGCTTTACTTTTCTAGTTGCTTCTGGTAGTTCCGATATCAGCCCTAGCCCATCAAAACACCTAAACATGTGTTCAATGCATATGGCATAGCCATTCAAATCAAGCTTATTCTATTCTCACAGAAAAGTGTCAACAGTTAAAAATAATTTTGCAGGTTTTAACTGTAATGTAGCTTTATTTTGTTATGTTATTTCAGCCTTAGTTGCTTAATGTGCAAAAAAATCCTTTCAACTAAACTCCTCGTTATATCAAAACCTATAGAGCTTATTGCTCTTTAATATTCACCAGTTTCTCCATTAAATATCACTGATAGACCATGTCAGTATCCCATGATAAGATCAAAAAAAACCCCAAAACAAAACCACAGGCTTTTCTTCCATCTTTCCAGTTCGTTAACACATATATAATAGTGGCAGATGATTAAGACTTCATTACAGACTGCTTCAGGTATTTTCCATTGTGAGATTCATAACATATGGGCACAAGTTTTAAAGACACTAAGAAAATGATACAATCTGATGCTGAGTTTCAAGGCATGTGTAGAGTTAGAAGTTCACTTAATAAAATACAATCATTTAGAAATTTCAGTATTTTGTATTATACAGAGACTAGTATATGGGTCCACTTTCTGAGAAGTGTCATTCCTAAGAATAATGACAGCAGAGCTGAACTTAGTGTTAATGCTTATAGTGGCATTTGCAAGAAAGAATGAAGATGAGTAATCACATAAAGGTAATTGTAATTGATGGCTTTTATGACTGCAAATGAATGTATTTTACTATCCATAGACAAATTCTTGAAAAAACTGATTTGGCAAAACAACAAAAGTAAAAGTAAAGCACCAATCCAGAAGTTTCCTCCAGTATTTTTCAGTTCCTGTCTTAGACTTCAACCGGTTTGGTTTTTCATGCAAATGTAATGAACATTTTGATGTATTAATTCATAAAGGACAAAAAAAATGCTGTTCATGTGTCCTGGTTTCAGCTGGGATAGAGTTAATTTTCTTCCTGGTAGCTGGTATAACACTGGATGAGAATAATGTTGATAACACACTGATGTTTCAGTTGTTGCGGAGCAGCGCTTACACAAAGTCAAGGACCGTTCATCATCTCACACTGCCCTGCCAGCGAGGAGGCTGGGGGTGCACAGGAGCTGTGAGGAGACACAGCCAGGACAGCTAATCTAAACTGGCTAAAGGGATATTCTATATCATATGATGTCATGTTGAACATGCTGAACAATAAAATTGGCGGGAGTTGACTGGGGGGGGTGGGATGGCTGGTCGGGGACTGGCTGGGTATCTGTCAGTGGGTGGTGTGCAGTTGCATTGTGCATCACTCACTTTGTATGCTCTTTTATCATTATTATTACTTTTGTTTCCTTTTCTGTTCTATTAAACTGTCTTTCTCATCCTAGAAGTTTTAATTTAATTTTTTTTTTTGATTCTGTCCTCCATCCCACTGGTGGAAGTGAGTGAAAAGCTGCATGGTATTTAGCTGCCTGCTGGGTTAAAT
>VZTO01019304.1:27101-46862 GCA_013400615.1 Syrrhaptes paradoxus | reverse complement strand
ACCTATTGCTCAGGGGAACGCGCTTCTTAGATATGAAGATTGTGTTACCGTGCTGGGCTGACACCTTGAATGAACAGCTGCTTGTTGTGCTGGATCTTCCATTTTTTGAGGCAGAACAGAGGCAGAATGTCTGTCTGGAAAACCTTCCTGCTCCAACCCTCTAGGCTGCAGCAAGCCAGATGGTCTGGGCCCAGGGGAGAGGATAAGTGGTGGAACCATGTATGATACTTGGGATGCTCAGCATTGCCTATGTCCTGTTGCATGATCTTGTGTCATGTCTTCACATTAACTCTCTGGAGTACACATCCACATATCTGTGGCCTGGGCTGTATCAGCAAAAATTGCAAAGGATCTAGCAAGGAACTACCAAGATGACTGGAGAGTTCTGTAAAAAATGAAGAAAGATTGAAGGAGGTTGCTTTGTTCAGCCTAGAGAAAAGAATATTCGGGGGAATCTAATCACACTCTTGTAGTACTGGAAGGTGTTTATAGACAAGATGGAGTTTCTTTTGTCACTATTCATTATAAGAACAACTAGACCTTGGGACAAGTTACCTATGGAACTGGTGGACCACCTCTCACAGGAAATATTTAAGACTTAGCTGCACAGAGCCCTGGATAATCTAATCTAAAGCCTCATTTTCAACAGCAAGTTTAACCAGATGACTTCCAGACATCTCGTCCACTCTAGCCTTTTCTATGGTTCTGTGCTCAGCAGAATAGCTATCCCAGTGTAGAGTCTTCTCAGTGGCTAACCAGATGGGACGGCCAAGTCCTCTGTGGGCTAAAGTGATCAAGTCTCTGAGGTCGCACTTCACACCTTTTTCCTTAAAATAGTGTGTGGGAGTGTGTCTTTGCTGTCTGCAGGTTCATGCATTTTGAGGTTACTGATGTTATCCACAGTGCCTCTCCCAGGCCTGATGTTACAGCTACCACTTCTTTGTCATGCAGCCTTAAGTAGATTGTCAATGTGGATTTATGGAAACTTTGTCAGACTTCACCAAAAGGACTCATGATGCCTTTTTTTTTGTATAAATCCAAAGGACTGAATGGGAGCACAGTAACCTTCTTTCTAAGAAATACCAGGGTTGCTTGCAATGTTTAGATGTCTGTCTGCTTTGTATGAGAGGCAGCATACCCCTTCCACTGGTAAGTCATATTTAACAAACTTTAACATCCTAAACCTATGACTGTTTACCTTTATTATTTCTTATGTCCTTGCTGAGATTTATGAGCTGCTTTAGAGATAAAAAAAACCCTTCCAATTAATTTTATAAAAATGAGGCACCCAAAAATAATCAGGATTAAAAAAATGACTCTCATTTTAAAAATAAGATTAAATATTTTACTGTGTTTTGCATACGAGTCTCAGAGACTGTATCTTCAAGGCTAAAAAGCGAGAAGCATATGAAATTTTATTCTTTTGAAAAATCTCAGTTATTTCTTTAATTATTCTGGTAATAACTGTACAACATGGACAAATACTTCTCATTCAGAAAGTGCTTCATAGGTCACTGCAAACTACTGCTTACAAACTGAAGTGTAGATTATCACTGGAATTGCTGCAAATGACAGTTTTGTTTAAATTTTTCCAATGTTAAAAACTTAATGTGGCACTTTTTCAGTTATGATTTAGGTAACAAATACCAAAAATAGGAAAGAATCCTGGAAAAGTATTCTAATTTCTTTTAGCCTGAGGAAGTTTTGATTTGAGGGTTAATACTGAGAAATAAACATTGTGAGGCTCCTATTCGGCTTGTTCCATCAGATTTGGGCTCACCTTATCTAGGAAAGGATTTTTCAGCCTTTTGTTATGTCAAGGAAGATGCTAGGCCTGCATCCAATGAGTACCACTTGAATCTCTTGGTACAGTCTTCCAGTTTGTATTTTAGGGGAACTATTTTATAAACAAATTGCATTGTTGTAGAGATAAAGCTGGGCAGTATAGTGATACAAATACAGCTATATCTTTTATATATGCTAAACCTATGCATGCTCAGATATAGCAGATAGATAATGTGAAAAGGTTCTGACTTGCAGAAATAGAAATACATTTTCCTCCATGTGTAATTTTAGTGGCCACTGGAAAACTTGAAAACTGAACATCTATGAGATTTATATCTTTCACTGATGTCTAAATATTTGAGTAAAATAACTTATTTTGGTGTAAGATGATCAACAATATACAGAACCAGAGAAGAATAATAGGGGTATCTAAATTCTATAATACTTACAGCATTTATTGATTCCATCTTTCAAGTGAGAGCAACTGGAGGGCATTATGAATTATGGAGGCTGACTGCATTCAGGAGAGCACCTTTATGTTGTTTTAAAACACTGCACTAGTAATCATATAACTTAAACAATACTTAAGAATGGCAGACATGGAATTATCGTGGAATGTTGGAGACTTACACATGATCAGAAGCAGGCTTCATGTCTCTCTTTATGCGGGCATGTTGTTCCGTAGAGAATGGATTTGTTATGCACCTCCAGGGGAGCCTTATTTTCTTAATTGCTCTGTGATACATAGAGGGATTGAAGAAATACAGAACGGAAGGATGCTTTTCATTATTGTAATTAATGTTCATTATTTTAATAGTGTCTCAAGAAAAATGTGGACTACTGTGAAACACAGCAAGTAGAAAGATAGCAATAGAAATCACAGTTAGAAGAGAAATGCCTAAGGAATCATCAAGCTGGCCATCAGCAAAATTTATGGATGAATTGAATAAAGGTAAAAATGTATCAAAATTTTCACTCTTGTAGTAATGCACTACCAGTTAAATGTGTACACGATGGGATATATTTGGGATGTATTGCACTGGTAGGGGAGAAACAAGCAAACAAGTATGAATGGATGGGAAGGGAAATAAATAATATAAATGTGAGGAAAAGAATAATCCTGTATATTATTTGATTTTCTTGCAAGGGAGCAAATATTATATTTGAACTGCATTCCTTGCCAATAAGTCTGGCTAAGTCTTTCTTGCCATTTGATCTATCTTGTTTTGCATTCAAAACAGTATCAGTGTCTTACAAAAAATAAGAAAAAATGTTTCTTGTTTTGTAAAGTGTTGTTTGTTTAACTCTGGTGAAATTGTTAATTCAGAGCTGGTTTAACTGAAAATGGTATAATTAACAAAAGATTTAATATGACTTCTTGTTAACAAGGATTTTAATTTCACAAGGATCATGAATGTCTGTTAGTCAGCCTGACCACACTTCTTGTGTGGTAAGACAGGCCTGCATAGAGTAAGCAGAAGCAGCTTTGCTTCAGAAAGCTGAGGGCTTCAATAGATAACTGTCTTGCTTTAAACCTATCTTAGGGTCATATTGTTAACCACAAATCTTGCATTCCTGGCATCTCCCCATGGATGGCCTGTCATCAGTTCAAGTAATTAGTTACTTATCTCCTTTCTAGCCCTCTCTTCCCCGTTTTTGTTCTGCATTTGTTTTCCTCTATATGCATTATCTGTGCAATTTCTGGTCTTTCTTTAAGGTTTATCTTTTTCTTCTCACTATTGTTATGAAATGCTTGAGGGATCATTGCTTATATGAACCTCTGTAATAATTTCTGAATCTACTCTTAGTTTGTGTGATCTGCAACAAACTAGTTCTGCCGTTTGAAATTAAGCCTTACTTATAATAAATCTTGTTTTTTGTAACAGTAAAGCTGTTCTCAAATGGTTGACTTTTGCAGAGAAATTATAAATTCATTTCTTTATGATAATTACATTAAAAATAAAAAAGTAATTTGAAATCTGAAGATATAGTAAGAAATTGATAGATTCACATTCAAGTAGCAATAAAGAAGTGAGCTGGTTTTCCACTGGAAGGAAAAAGAATTTTAATGCTTACTGACATAAGCCTCCCTACACCTAACAGCTTGTACACATTTGTAAAATATTTCAAAACAAAATTGCCACAGAAGGAAAATAGCCAGCTTGCAGACAATACCTTCTGTGACCTCAACAACCAAATCCTAGTCCAGAAGACAAATGTTTCTTTACTGTTCAGATGTTCTCAGCAGAGTTACAGTAATTTACCAACAATTTATGCTGAGGGCTAATGTCCTTTGGGGGAGAAATAGTATTTCAGAAATCTGAGACATGTTCTGCAGACAAAATTAATTATGTTATGAAACATTATTATAATTACTCATGCAGAACTTGATTGATGCGGTGTGTTCTGAAAGTTCCCATCATGTTATTCAGAATTATCGTATTTCTAAAAGCAATGAGATGTTCTGACTATAGTTTCCCTTCTGGGAAGAGATATTTTGTGTCTTGTAACAGTTTTATAAAAAGATTCTTTATGCACTTAACACAAAAGGATAATTGTAGTTTAGAGTTGCTGAAGTATGTCACTTGGGACAGGCTGCTTTACTTATTAGAGTTGTCTACACTACAGAGAAATGCAACTTGAAGTACAAGGAGGTTCTGATATATTTCAGTGTATTTACACAGTGTAATCAATCCCAGCAGAGCTGTATCAATCTGTACACAACCCTACGTTTTTAATATTGCGTTACGAAGTCTTGGAAAACAGAGATGTGTGTTACATCTTGTCCTAGAGGCATATGGATTAGTCTGAATTCCTATCCCTTTCTTTCATTAGTATTTTCTCTCTTTTGCTCTTAGATTTTTTTTTTTTAAATTCGCACGGCCTTGGCAATGGTTAGAGGGAGCTTAGTTTGATCAAAATGTTGCATTTTCTAGATCTCCTGTTTTCTCGATTTGGTCAACTTTAGAAACTTTTCTGCATTCTTTCTTTGCCTAGAGGTAAAACATAAGCCTGGAATGAAAATATCAGTTCTTTTTTGCAGTCTGAGGCAGAAGGAAGACTAAACACAGCTTTACCTGTGAACATACTGTATAGTCCACTAAGAGGACGATGACTGGCTAATCAAAGGCTATGGTGAGTGGTTTCCTTTGATATTATGATGTCAGTCTCTCCTGTGTGATGATTTATCTCCTGCTGATTAAGGCATTCTTAATACTTTTGTGGAGAAATCCTGTCTCATATCTAGTACTATGGTGTTCTTATGGTTCCTGGGGTCTAGTTTTGTTTTGTAGAAACGTATCAGAATGGCTTCCATTAGCCCACTCCAAAAAACAGTGTATTTTTTTAATTACTCTGTCTCAGTTTTCTCATTCTAGACTATTTCTCTTCACTCCCAATAATTTAGTACCCAAGTGCTGCAATATTTTTAGTGAATGTTTATTGCAGTTGCATTTTAGCAAAGTAGAGAGTACTAGTCCTGTGTTTGATGGAGAACTCAACTATGAAGGATATATTTATATTACACAGTGCAGAACAATCCTGAAATCCCCAGATAACTCTATTAAATTATCTTCTGGAAATATGCAGCCATTACAAATACTGGCTGGGGTCATGGAACTGATACAGTTGTGTTGTTATAGCACCACAATAGGACTAATTATCACTGTTTCACAAATTAAGATACTTGTTATACCTCCAGGTTTGGAGTTTGAATGTCTCTGATAGTGCTGTCTTGAAAGAATGAGCAGAGATATTCCTAGTGGCTGTGGCTCCATGAAAGATCAAGGCATAGGGGGTGTGAACTTTGCTTTGATATGGATTTGGAACATGGAGGAGGAAATCATGTTAACTAAGAGCATGCAAGCATATAAATAATAAAATTAGCATTTTAGACCTAGCTTGAGTGATTTGCCCAAAGTTATCCCAGGAATCCAGAGAGTTCAATCCCCTCTTCTCTGTCTATGCCTAAGGTCATACATACTAGAACATTGCTTTTACTGCATCCTGTTTTCTTTACTCACCATGCAGTGTGCAAAATGTATTACTAATCATATTGCTGTGTAGTTCTTTGGGCTTTTGTGGTTTCCTAGTATTAACAAGATTGTCTGAAAAAGGAAACAATGCAAGGATTTTCAAGAATTCCAGCTTGGACACAGGGGAGTTGGATGGAACACTTCCTGTGTTGTATGTCCTGGAGTTTAATGGTCAGCTTTGATTCTGTGGTGTTCAGGCTCCACTTTTGCCATTCAGAGTGGTGAAGCAATACTCTGGTTCAAATTCTAGCTACAGTTTGAAAATTTTGACATCTTGTCAAAATTATAGGAGTGTAGAAAAATAGGGTTGGAAGATGCCTCCAGAAATCATTTACACTATCCCCCTGACAAAATCTGTTTGTTCCATAGTCTTTCTGACAGCAGTAGACATAGGTAATAGCCTAAACCAAACTGAATCATACAAAAAATCTGATTTATGTTCTGGGTGAAGTTTGCCCTTATCCAGGAGCCAGCATAAAACATGCCATTTTGTCTCTTAAACTTGCATTAAGATTTAGGCTGAAACAATCCATTATTATCTTTGTGGGTGGACAGCTGGTGGCCAGAAAGGGATGAAAATCAAGTGGGAAAGAGCCTTTTATTTTTTATCCCACAGTGTGGTATGCTCGACTTAGTATTCTTCTTTTAGTGAATTAAGCTTTCTTTACCTCATAAATCATGTGTTTCCAACTTGCTGTCAGTATAGCAAGTCAAACTGACGTTAACATATAAATGATTAGCCCATAGCTGGCCATAGTATGGAGAACTGTGATACATAGCTTCTCAGGCTCTTGGATTTTGAAGTAAATATACCAATACTTCAAAGTTTCCTAGTTTCATCTAATAAGAATACTCTAGAAGAGCTAAAACCAGATAATTCCAGAATATGTATGCTGCAAATGAACTTGAACTGTATTCAGAAAGATGAAGTACTTTTTATTTTTATGCCTGTTTGGCTCTGTGCTTTGTTATTTTTGGGGCCATGTCTGGAGGTTGCAAGTATAATCATTTTTTTAAAAAATAATAATACTTCATTGAACATATTTCAACTTCAAAGAAGAACCATGATTTAATAATCAAAAAGCTAGTGATAAGGATCCTGGAGGGACAGGAATAAAGGCTGGTGTGAAGGATTGTAGTATCATTTACTCTTGTACATTTGACAGTTTGTACCAGCTGAGGATCTACCTATTTCCCTTTCTCTGAAGAACATGAGGATATACTGGCAGTAAGTTTGCAACAACGTCTCTGGTAGTTTTCACATACCAGAAATGTGCATAGATGGTGGTTGTTCTCCTTCACCACTAACATGCATTTATATTTATACCAGAGATAAGGTATAATTTTGGGAGGGGCAAGTACAGCAGTTATACTGGCAAATGAAGAAACAATATTTTTATTTTTTTGAAAGTGTACACAAACACATTACAGTCCTGACCATTTTCAGTGCTGAAGTTTTCCTTTAAAGTTGGGACTAAAAGCTGAAATTAATATCTTTAAACTCATACCAGACTTGGAGTATGCAACACAACAAATTTTATAGTGGTGTAAACAGATCCTAATAAGATTTTAAATAATTGCATTATATTTTTAGAGGCAGAAAAGTCCTCCTCTAAAGAGTTGGAAGTCTGAGAAACAATATAATTATTTTTCAAAACCCCTTACAGAGCTCTGTAAACTCGACTTTTAATATACAACTCATTCTTTAGATAGTCCTCACAAGTAATGAAGTGCAACTGCCACAACAGAGTGTTTGAAAGTTATATGAAAACCTGATTTTTATGTCTTGAATAATCACAGCGTCTTGCTCTGTAGAACAGACAACATTCAGCACCTTAGAACTAATTTCTGTAGGCATTGTAACATAAAATATATTAGAATATACAAATTGTCATAAAGTATACAATTACTTATTAGCTTTGTAAAAAATTAAATACTTTTTTTCCTAAATTGATGTGCAAGTAGAAACAGTAGAAGCTGATGCATTGCCCTTGTATCATGGGCTACAGCTGCTAAGACATTGCATTTGCTGTCAGAACTGAAGCTGGCTGCTTTATCTGCTAGAATTTCAGGAAATTGTAGGGGAGAGGGACCTGGGGGTCCTGGTGGACAGCAGGATGACCATGAGCCAGCACTGTGCCCTCGTGGCCAAGAAGGCCAATGGCATCCTGGGGTGTATCAGAAGGGGGGTGGTCAGTAGGTCAAGAGAGGTTCTCCTCCCCCTCTACTCTGCCCTGGTGAGACCGCATCTGNCAGTGAGGGTGACAGAGCACTGGAACAGGCTGCCCAGAGAGGTGGTGGAGTCTCCTTCTCTGGAGACATTCAAAACCCACCTGGATGCGTTCCTGTGTGATCTGATCTAGGTGTTCCTGCTCCGGCAGGGGGATTGGACTAGATGATCTTTCGAGGTCCCTTCCAATCCCTAACATTCTGTGATTCTGTGTGATTCTGTGAAATAAACTCTAGCATAATTTGTAGCAGAGACTTGTGGACTCCAGTGAGTCCACACATCAGTATAACATTCTGCTTTCCTCATATATTTATGAACTTCATTTTGTTCTTTTGGTGGTTATCTGGACAGAAACCACCGTGAAGTCCAAGCATTTCAATGTGTTGTTGAGTGTAATCATGAGTACACCCTTTTTATTCAGGTTGTTCAAAGCTGACAAAAGCATGAGCAAAGAGCAATGTTTTTACTCTTTTCAGTACTTGTTTTTTTTCACATTTCTAGGGTCTATAACATTACATATCTGTTACAGGGTATCTGGTTGCCTGGACTTATTCTTTTAGGTTGTCTGTGTGACAAATAATGTAAATTGGAATGTCCTGTCTTAGACATGTTAACCACCTGCTAGTCTTTGGAATAGTTATGTTGTAATTTCTGCAAATCTATTTGTTATTTTAATGCTATAGGTTTTCCTAAAGGGAGATCACCAGGATAATTATGGTTTGATGTGAAATAGATGGAAGACAGTTATGGTAAATGGAAGTAAATTAGTGTTATTATTTCTAATGAATATTTATGGAAAAATGCAAGCAAGAGCTTCTCAATTTCTTTGTGACACATGGTTACCTCAAGCGGAAAGGAACAAGTACAGTTTCTGTAACACCTGTTGCATTTTATAAGCTCAGTAAGGACTGGGAAGAAAAGCTGTCTAGGGTTTCAAGCAGTCATTTTGGCATAGATTTATATTAAGAATTACATATAAATTATGGCTGTGCCTGGAAGCTGATAAGAAAAGAGAGTTGCCAATGTGAAATCATTACCTCTTAGCTGTATAATTCTTCTACAGTAGATTAAAGGGTTTCACACACTAAATGTTTTGCCTTTTTAAGTCTTATGTTTTATTATTTGTCGAAACTACTGCATAAGAACAAAGTGACAATTGAGTTTCCTGACTCTGTGATCGCTGCTCTGCAGAATATAAGACTCTGCGTACTTTTCCTGTGATATAAAGTAGGAGATATAAATACTTGAAAGCTGATGTTACCGTTAGGGCTTGTAAACTATCGCTATTATGTGAATTTAGGCCGTTACAAAACTGGTTTGAGAAAACCAGTTTGGTAGGCTTTTTTTGGTTTTGGAAAACAATAAGGTCAGTGAAAAGCTGGCATTTATTCCTTTTCCTTGTTCATGTCACTGAATTGCAGTATTAGACCCATACCCCCAAATCATTCATCTCATCAAAATTGCACTCAAAATCCTTGCATAGGTAACCATGTTATTCCATTTCTGGATTTGTGCAACCAATAATCTCCAGAAGTTGAACCTTCCTCTGGAATTCTCAGGGGGAATAAAAAAAAAATTTTATTTTTTTTTTTAATGTAAAAGGTTATATTATCTGGCCTGTAAGTATAGGAGGCTGTTGCTAAAACAGTGAAGTCTACTGGGGCAATGTGCACTTTGGCACTGAAGATGCTGGAAAATGATTGGCAGCAGGGATATTGCTTTCCTGTAATGAAAAGAGCACACATGCAAGGATTCGTTTGCAGATTGATTTGCCAAATCTCTGCTGATTAAATATTTCCACGCTAAACTTTTTACCCATCTGTTCCTCTGGAAAGCTTTAAATATTACCAGTTTCACTCTAAAATAGCCACTAAGCTGGTTTCTCATCTATATGCTAGGTTTTTGGAGATTATACTGACAGTTTAGAAGTGCTAAATCCAATCTGTTTCTCCAAGTCTTATTATCTTGCATAGTTTAAAAACAGAGAAATTTTAGAATATATTATGTGTAAATTGTTAGTGCAAAGAAATTCAGAAGCCAGTCAGAGTAGTAAGAAATTAAATAGTCAATCAGAATTTCTGATTTCACTGTTTTCATAAGGAAGATGAAAGCATGGCACTTTGACATAGATTGAGTCTTAAAATACAATGGAATTCCTTCCATTCCTTTCACAGATCTGGGCAGTAATGCAGGGTTTTTTTTGCATTTTCTCCTGAACACATCAAAATCATTTGACTCAGTCTCTCAATACCACTTTTTCCCCCAACAGATTTATCACACATGGAAAAGAGTAAAGTGCTGAGAAAAGTGGAAGAGGGCACATGACTGAGCTAGACAGAGGGATGTATTTCTGCTCTTCCTCTCCTCTCCCCTCCTTCAACAGCAAGAAGGTGTAGTCCTCAGGTACAAGGCTGAAGATGGAAGAGGCTACCTCACAAGAAGGGGAGGGAGCATTATGACACGCTAAGCCCTGCCTCACATAAGAATTCTATAGTTTTCTCAAGGTAGTGCAGAGTTTTTGGGACATTGTAATTTAAACCCTGACTTTGTGGGGTGATACCAGAACCTTTTGTTCTGCATAACCCCCAGAGCTGTCTCTCCCACTCAGGTGTTTTCCATCTCATTGAAAATTACCTCTCACAAGGAGTTACTTGCTGAGAAGGGCACTAATCATAGTTGAAGGAGGAATTGGGGAATGGCTGCGCTGTGCAGAAAGAGAAGAAAAGTGCCTGTGTCTGTGAACTGATATCACTAGTAAGCAGATAAAAAATTTGAGCTAAATGCTTGGGATGAGATGACAAAGTTTTTGTTAAGTGTAACTCAGGAAAGTAAGTTTTGTTTTGTTTTGTTTTGTTTTCCCAAGAAATCAGTGTTGTATGTGTGTGCCCTGATATAAATAGAAATATTCTAAAATGATATTATTTAACAAGCTGAAATAATTATTTTCATGTTTTTCAAAAAAAAGATTGGGTGGTTTCAGGGAGTTCTCCATGTGTTGTCAAAACTTGACAAATTCTTTCTCCTATGTTCCCTTCCCCTTCAAATTTTGCAGAGGTAAAAATGAGTAAAATGGACCCTTGGAAAAACTTAAATGTGTAATTTTGTCTACCTTTCATTAGAACGAAAGTCTTCCTTTTTAAGAAGGAAATGTAAAGTATCTAAAGGTAAGTTCTTACTTAAAGATCAGCCCAAAACTTTTCAGATAAAGGTGCAGCTGTCTTTGCTTTTCTGTCTAGATGACTGTATATTTCCATAAATAGCAAGACTAGTGCTATTATTGTTAATATTTCTCATAATGTTCTTGATGATACAACAGTGAGGAGTGTAGTTGCATAGTGGTGAAAAGATGAGGAAAGCTCAGCTTTTTAGGAAGATGAATCTTTGAGTATTGAACTTACACATTCCAGCAGTACTGTTTGTGTGAAGACATACTAACCCTTAGAGATGTGATAAAAAACTTAACATTCCTCAGCTTTTTTTTTTTTTTTTTTGGAGACAACAGTATACAAACTTATCTTGTATAATTTGCCACAATGGTTTTCATTTCTAGACAAATTGTAATTAGGCTAAACTTTGAAATTTTCTTATTGCCTCTTTTTCTTCATATTTTGCTTGTTTGCTTGCATGCACAGGAATATGTGCAGAAAGGCTTTTGGTATACTTTTTGTGGAACACCAATAATCTGCAGACTAAAAAGTAGTAAAGACTAAAAAAGGTCATAAAAGCACAGTGCTGCAGTACCTTGGGATCAGCTTTCCAGAGTCCCAGTTGCTTTTAATGGAAGAACAAGTTACAGCTGTGGCATTGCTTTCCTTTGATTCCTAGAGGTATATGGATCCAGCACTGTTGGCTGCCAGTACAGTTTATGAGAAATGTGGTTTTGTCAGGAAGCTAGCCCAATACCAGTAGTTTAGAACAGTTCTGTTCTAATCCTGTGTCTCCAGTTACCTGAGTAATTACTAGTTCCAGCAGAGAGCCTGACCCTAGATATATGTAATTTCTTCTGTGATTAAAAGAGATCGGACTTCCCTCAGATTAGGGGTGGGCATTAAATGGTAGTGGAAGGTTAATTTCTTATGTATGGTGAATATGATCTTCTTTCCTACTCCATGACTTTAACAATAGTTGCCATTTTGGAAGATTGTTGCAGGCTGAGTTGTTTCATTCTTTTGCTTTTTGTCTGATTTTTAGGTAACTCTTAATTAAAGAGATGGACTCTTTTTAGCATAAGTAACTTCTACTGATGGAAAAGTTAATATTGCGATTCTGGAGAACTGTGTGAAATGAACTATGTCTTTGATGACAGGGAACTTTTAAGTAATGTTAGGAGAATGTTAAAAATAACTTGATGGCAGAACAGAGATTCTGTGAGATATAATCCCATGGAAGCCCTTTATTTTTCATTTCCAACTGTTGGAACTGCATCTGGCAATGTAATGGAAGTGGTCCTATTCGAAAGGCTTTAAATGAGAAAATGGAGACAGTGAGTGCAGGCCTGTCACTTGACAGTATCTTGAGGAAGAGCTATATGACTTGAATAAGTTTGAACAATTTATGAGTGCAACTACCAGAGCAACAATACATTTCCTCTGAAGACTGTCTGGATTAGTCTAATACTTGTCCTAGAGTTTTAGATCTTCACAATTATCAAGTTATTTTGATGTTTATAAAGTTTATAGCTGTTGGAAAGAATCTGCTCCCTTTAAGCTTCACTATTTTGGTTTATATCCTCTTGTTCCATCACAGTTGTGTCAAAAGTTTATCCATATGTATGCATTGCCAGCCAGTTATGTCACTTTCTAGGCACAGCTGAAGTCTTCCTGTTATGTTAGCAGTCATGCTGATGATGACAGATATCTTCTTTTCCATATCCATTTTGAGATCATGTGACCACATTGTCTAATTTTTGCCTGCAACAAATGTCAGATTGACCTAAAAAACATATTATTTTATACTTCCTCTCAGCTTTATTTTCTCAAGCTAGCTGTGTAAGAGTTATTTCAGTTGTAATTAGACCATTATAAATCATGTTCTATCATTTATATTCCCTCATGAAGGCTTGAAAGAAAACATAAGGGGTTAGACAGTCATGGAGCGGTGAGGGCTGGCTGCTCCACAAGAGAAGGTGAGCCAGGAGATGAGTGTGATTAACACAGACAGCAGTGCCTGAGTGAGGGAAGCAAGGCAGGTCCAGTGAGGGGAACCAGGGTCAGACACAGGCCTGGGATGGCATGGAGGGACACCTATATGAATTGAGGCCAGGCCAGGATATCAGCCTAAAGGTGGGCTGCATCTACAGGGCCCATGACCAGACACAGGCTTGACTGCATCACAGCAGGAGTTGTAGCTCCAGTGGGGCAAATGGTAGAGGCTCAATTTAAAAGCAGCTCCCACAGGAAGGGGGTTCGACCCTGGACTGCACTGCTGCCCGGGAGCCTCTCTGCATCGGCAGTGAAGGAAGGGGGACAGCCCACAGCTGCATTCTCTAACTTGTCCCTGAGCCCAGGCAGACAAGTTTCTGGAAAAGAGGATACCTTTAGGGCCTTTGCATACACTTTGCAGTCTTTAAAATTTTCAGAGTTGTTGAATACCGGTGTATTTACTTATTCCATTCTCTAGCAATATTCCAAAATTTACATTTAGAATCTTGATTTTTTCAGACTACTGGACGCTGAAGATCCTTGGCAAAATCCTGTGGATGTTGTGGCAGTTCATGGGAGTTAAAGACTTATTTTCTTCTCTGTTTTATCTCTTCCAAGTTTATTGTTATTATTTTGCTGTTGCAGTGATACTCGAAGCATTGCCACCTGAGGTATGATCAAGACTGAATGACATATGTAAATTATCTTCTGCTTACTCTGGGTTGTTCTGTTTTATTGATAGTAAGTAGTTGCATTTGTGGGAAGTGTCACCAGCTGTGCAGGGTATCGAAGCCATAATGCTGGGCTTGTTTTCACTCAAGTGTTTAGTTCTGTGAGATGACTTTCTCATAGCAAGGCTGTCTTAAAAGTTTTGTGATTGCAGTTCCCCTTGCTTCTGGTCTGCTGGAGAAATTGTTTTTGTAGAACTTTGCAAACCCAATGCCTGTATAATTCAGGGTGAAAGAGGACTTTCTTTTTTTAACCCTGTATCAGTTTAGAGTTTTAATTATACTAGTTGTTCTGGCATTAATGAGAAGGGGAAGGATCGTGGGGTGAATGTGGGAAGGCTGTGAGCATCAGGGAAGGCTACTGAAGCCAGCATTTCAAATATCTACCTGCCGAGTGCATGAGTCTTTAATTTTAAAACATGTAGCACTTGTACCAGTTTAAGGTATTCTCTCCATTTTCCAACTCTGCCCTTGCTGCTTCCTCTGTTCCACAGCGTGCGAACACTTCCGTCAAAGTGAACTGGCTTAAAGGGAGCATGGAGTGTTTGGAGAGCAGGAATACCTTGTGATGATGAAGCCAGGGGGTTCCTGGAATGCATTGTTGATAACTTACTTCTCTGAGTGATAGAGGAGCCAATGAGGAGAGGTGCCATGCTGGACGTTGTTCTCACCAACAAGGAAGGGCTTGTGGGGACTGTGAAGCTCAAGGGCAGCCTTGGCTGCAGTGACCATGAAATGCTGGTGTCACATTGCTTACAAAAGTGAACAGTGTAATAGTTAAAACCTCATATTTCTATTCCTTGCTTGTTTTAGCCTTTCCCACAATGGTTGGTATTTGCTTTAACTATAGAACTGAAGTGTTAAAACAGTTTTGAATCTACCACCTGTCATTCTTATTTTTTTCCTCCATGTTGCATGCATAATTTATTTTTTCTTGATGCAAACACTGTAGGTCTTTTGGATTATATTTCCCCTTGTGTAAAATAAGGCTGGTAGCTCTCTGAGATTGTATTTCTTCTTGTGCAAAATAGGACAGAAGCATACCATTCCACAAAACAACAAACATACCATGTTTTACTAGTGGCATAAATTTCCATGCTATGTGTTAAGAAACTGATTTATCAACCCTTTAAAGTTCTGCAAAAAAAAGGTGTTTGGAAGCTTTTAGTAATTCAGTGCACAGCACTTGATACAATTCTGTCAGTCCTTTTATCTGCATAAACTGTTTTGTGACTATAAGGGTGAGACAAATGGGGATTTAGTCCTGCAGTTCTGAGTTCCTTTGCTTTGTTGGCTCCTAGCCAGAGCAGCATGGAGTAAACATGAAAGACTTCTCTCCTTGTCCCTGGCATTTGGTAATAGTGTCTCCAAACTGGTTTTTGCAGCTCGCAGGCAATACGATGACCCACTGTAATTCCTAAACTTGTATTCAGTGACCTCTGCCATTTTGAATGGAGGAGCAGTAGGGATTTACTTAGACTTATGGTATTGGAGAGGGTGATTTGTGCCTGTTAATTTTACTTTGACCTTATCTAAATATTTTTAAAGCTCAAAATAAATCAAAAGTCTATTACAGTAAAGCAAATCTGTTTCATATTGCTACCTCATGTATAAAACCTTTTTCTTAGTGTATCACGAAAATTATTTGTCCTACCAAAAAGACAAGCTAGCTTTATGCTTTTCAGCTTCTGTGTGATATTTTTAGAGCCTAAGTATTACACAAAAATGTAAGAGAAAATGAACCTAAGAATGAGCTGTGCGACTCTCTCATGAGTCCATGCCAGTAAAGTTTTAAGATATTTGCTCAGCAGTTCAGTCCTGGTCCCAGGGCTGTATGTTTCAAAAGGGCTTATAAAAAGTTTGCTTGCCTAGTGGGGGCC
The DNA here is from genome assembly GCA_013400615.1 of Syrrhaptes paradoxus. Classification (NCBI taxonomy): domain Eukaryota; kingdom Metazoa; phylum Chordata; class Aves; order Pterocliformes; family Pteroclidae; genus Syrrhaptes; species Syrrhaptes paradoxus. Next base: position 31,064 of record VZTO01019304.1, on the reverse strand, counting down.
CTAACGGTAGATTTGAGAGTGATGAACTGTTTGTCTGTCTCTCTACATGGTTGGTACTTAATTATAGACTATTCAAAGTATGCGGATAGCATAAAAAGTACCCTAAAATATAATTGGTGATCTATTAGATTACTTTATCCTACATTTTTGAGAATGTATGATGTTCAAATATAATTTTAATGTAGAATCCCCAGAATGTGCATGCTCCTCTTTTTTAGTTATTGGAATTAAGTGGAATTAATATAGTATTTGAAATGCTTTTCCAAAATCAGTGTTTTGGATTGTGACAGAGATATCTTTGAAAATTAGTATTTGTGTGTTTCTTGTCATCTGAAAAACACCTTAACTGAAACAGGACTGTAAATGTTATACTGAAGAATCTTTACTCTGAAGAATCTTTACTCTGGTTGCGTTTGTATGACACAACCCAGCAGAGTGCCCTCCTATGGCTTCTGTTCTCAGAAGAGCTAAGTGCTCCATCCCAGGTATTTTGAGTCTCTAGGGTTTAATTAGTTATGATTTCCTAATTAGATTTCTTCCCAGAATGTCAATTCTTTGTTTACCAACAACTTCTAAGATGCATAGTTCAACTTATCACTGGGAAACTAGTTCTTCACTCCTCCAAGCAGCTTCAGCAAAGATGGGATTGCATAGAGCTGATAAACATGCTGTTTTGGATGTAATTTGAAGATCAAACCATAATAGTGCAGACAGCTAATTACTGTTAGAAAAAAAATTTTCTGAAGTCTTTACCCCTTTGCCATTCCCTTAAATTAAGTAGCACCTGCTACTAGGTTCGTACTGTCAGTCTTTCTAAGTTTCATCTTGGGGCTAAAATGACAAGGAAGAAGATAAAACGCATTTTAAAAATCCTTGTCAAAGTCACTAATTACAGTGAAGAAACCTCTGTCACCCCAGAAATTATATTAGATCGCTTTTTTTCCCATCACTGATAGTCTTGAACAGATGAATCTGATTTTTTATCTTCATACACATGACAACTTGGGAAATTTTTGCACATATGTAGTTCAGTTCCTGAGCTGCCATTTCACAAACTGGGGCCATGTTTTCCCCCTGTGTGTTCTTGATATCGGGGCAAGTCCAGCTGTTCAGCAGACAGAACCAGCCTATCCTGGTTCTGTGTTAATTATTCCATCTTTTGTAATTTTTTTTCATTTTTGGGAATGTGTTCCTCTGATATAAACACTGCATGTATTCATATAGGACATCAAAGGGTCACACTTTCAAAAAATCAGAGTGCTTAGCAAAAGACAGTACAAGAATCTGTTATATATATTAATCTGTTCAACAAATAAAATTTTGTGGTTTTTGTATCTTGTAAGTTGAGATAATTTCCTGAGTTGGTATTGCCTCATTCATTGAACCCTGGGTGACCTTCTCTCTTAATTAACTTTGAGAAAGCATCTAAGTGTAAGCCTACAGATTAATTTTTATTTCTGTGTGTACTTTACTGTCTGCCAGAAGAAACATTTAATTTCCTGGTGACAAGAAGTCCTCTTTGAAGAAAAAACCCCGTTCTTTCTGCTGTTATTATGAAGTCCAATACTTAGTTGCTGTCTCAATCATGTACAAACAAGGGATCTTTGTGAATTTGAGTTAAATAATTACATGAAGGAAATACTGTTGATCATCAGCTTGTATTCTTAACACAAATCTAGTAATCTAGACTGACATGTAAATAGCTTCGCTAGAATTTTTAAAATACTGTTTTGAAGAGCCATAAATAGCTCTTATACTTCCAAAAAAGATAAACCATTTTAGATGCATGTGCAAGTTTAAATGTATCATAGCTTCCAAAGAGCAAATTGCTGTTTGTCAGTAGGTGTCCAATGTCTCTTGATGTCTGGCAAACAGTGTAATATTGGAGGCTGGCTCTGTGTCAGCTTCTGCTGATGAAATCTGCAATAGCTTCCTATAGATAGTAGTCTGTACATCCTCTGTCATATAAGCCGTTGCCTAATAAAAACTAAAATCCGTTCCTGACAGTGCCACCTGTGACGATTTAGTGATTTGACCCAGCTCTAAGCTTTGCCTTTTGCCCTTAAGAAAGGTTGATGTGTCATCCTTCATTGGTTTAGGGCTTGCAGATCTTGTCTCACTGCTTGGACCCTGCTTGTCTGCTTTGTTACCACTTGGATGACATCTGCAGAATGGTTTAGGCCAATACCTTCTATAGAAGCACAAAATTTCACATAGTTTTTAGTAGAATGTTAAGCATTTCGGTATGAGTTTGCACCTTATTTATTGATGTGTCTTTCTTCTAGAGACAAATCCCATTTCTATCAAAGGCAGTGGAAAGACTCCTATCACTCTCAGAGAAAAATTATTCTTTTTTTTTAGTTATGCTCTTTTTGTTTCACACATTGTAAAAAAAGCTATGTATGTCTTAAAATAAAAATTGCAACGCCTTTAGGGTTTATGGTCCATCACTCTCCTTATCCTCTATGCAAGGAGTTCTAGAGAAAAAATGGAAAAGGTCACATCTGGACTTCTTATTAATTTTATATTATTAAGTTATATTAACTAGAAATTACTAATTCAGTGAAAACATGAAACTAGCCATTTCATACTCTTATTAGAATAACTGGAGTTTTCCTTGGAGACAAATAGTAGCTGAATCAGTGTTACATCTTAATTCTCAACTTATTTACGTAGATCTTTTTCTTTGAAAAATTTTCCCTTTTTATTCCTCTATGCCTAAACATGGATGAGTAAAGACTACTTGGGTTTTTTGTCTTTGGCGTGAATAGAGAAGTATTGTTCACATGGTTTTTATTGGGGAGGTAGAAAGGAAATGAAAGGAAGGAGTGCCTCATTTAGAGTCATGTTAAGAAACTGCACTGATTGATGAGCAGTAGACATACTGGGTTGCAACTATCAGTGAGAGCTTCTCTTGAACTCCAGAAAGGGGCTGTAACGCTGTGGGGAGCAGACATTAACAGAATGCAGAGGAAAAGACATGTGAATGTCTGCTCATTCCTGATGGCAGAAGGTCCATGCAATAATTAAAATTGTGTATTTGTAGCTAATCAGATCTTGATTATAATTGCCTTTTTTTCAGATGTCAGAAGTTTGTCTTAAGCTATTTAGCATCCATAGATAATGTCTACTCTGGTACTCTGCTGCTGCTTCTAAAAAATAAACAGAGGAAAATTGTAGGTTCAAAATTATCAAATTGTTACTTTATTCATGCATTGTCATTGACCAACCAAAAAAACTGAAAAATAAAGTTCACATCTAGCCTTTGGCTGCCACTGTTAGGCACAGACAGGTACATAATGGTGAGGCATTGTGCTCTCAGATTCAAGACAACATGATCTTATTATCCATTGCTAATGTGAATCCAAGGGAATTATTGAATTACTAACTATGAATTGTTTGTCAAAGTGGTGGATAAATAAGAAATGGATATGATGGACTAACTATTTGATTTGCAAGAAGTGTAGGAGTTTTTAAAAGGTACTAGTTTCAAGGTAGAGTTGGTGAAATACATAAACAATAAATATCAGTCAAAAACGAATCCTGTGGAAGTATCTGATGGAAAAGAATATTGCCTGAATACTTAATATAGAGACAAGTTAGATGTTATCTAGGAGAAAATTCATGTGCAAAGTTACAGCGTGAGTTCTTGAAATACACTTGGATGGTATAAAGCAAAATGCACATGATTTCAGTAGATGTTAAATAGCTATTCTAAACATTCCTTTACTTGAACATGATTTTATTAGTCATACATTTAAATACATTCAGAAAGAACCATCATTCCATCCTTGTTTTTTAATTCTGAAATATAATGTGACTTTAAATGCTGTATTGAATCAGTGGAGGAAAACATTCTCTGTTTCTACAGTGCACAGTAAAAGAAATAAAAGCTTTTAATGTGCTATATTTTTTTTTTTTTTTTTTGTTGTTTAACAATTAAAAATAAAATCATTTTTATTT
>VZTO01019304.1:11728-24949 GCA_013400615.1 Syrrhaptes paradoxus | reverse complement strand
TGTTTATAAATATGTGAAGGGTGAGTGTCAGGAGGATGGAGCCAGGCTCTTCTCTGTGACATCCAGTGATAGGACAAGGGGCAATGGGTTCAAGCTGGAACATAGGAGGTTCCACTTGAACATGAGATAAAACTTCTTCACGGTGAGGTTGACAGAGCACTGGAACAGGCTGCCCAGAGAGGTTGTGAAGTCTCCTTCTCTGGAGACATTCAAAGCCTGCCTGGATGTTTTCCTGTGTGATCTGATCTAGGTGTTCCTGCTCCAGCAGGGGGATTGGACTAGATGATCTTTGGAGGTCCCTTCCAATCCCTAACATTCTGTGATTCTGTGAATTAATTTTCTACCATTTGCTATAGTCAGCAGTTATTCTGGAGTAAAGAGTTGAGACTAATTGCAATTCAAAATAGATAATTTTTTTTGCTAATCCTTTACTATTCGTTTTAGCAGTAAAAACTAGAAGATGCCTGACTTTCAGGTGTGTCTTACAATAAGGGTGGAGTAGCCTGAAGTGTCTATCAAAAAGATAAATCAATTCAGTACTGTCTTGTACTTTTGATCTCTTGTTCTGTTATGCTTTCTTCTGGTCACATTTCCAGTGTTCCACTGAAAAAACAACTTTTATTGCCTCCTCCTTATGAACAGTAAACATAATTTTAGCAAGAATGTAGAAGTTATGAATATCACAGTAATTTAGGAATTCCGTTATTCCACAGTAGAGTCTGAATGTCTGCTTCTGTGACCAACTGCAAATTAGGCTTTCTGTCATACATCTCCATCAGCCAGTAAGGAAAATACAATTGAGAAAATGGGCAGTTGAAAATTAAGATATGTTAGATGAGTTAGGTGGAAAAGGAAAGTGTCACTTGTAGGAAAATGCATCTCTGAAAAATAAAGCATTCTTGGACACTGCAAGAGTAAATCTGGTTTTACATTTCTGCACTACATGATTTTTTTAAAGGTGTTGCTCCTGAGATCTGAAGTCCAGACTACTTCAGGTAATCCTGAAGTTCCGGGTAAACAGAATAGTGACCCTTTTGAGATAAAGCCTCCGTGTCACTGCAGACTTCTTTGATTTATGAAAAGTAGTATGTAATGTGAATGTAAATTAATCCATTAGCCCACTTCTATCCCGTTTACATGTTAAAAGTAATCTATGCTGTCACCAATAGGGATTTAATATCTTTCAAGAGTCGTTGTAGTCCACTGCATCTCCTGTTTGGATGCAAATGGGAAGCCCTTCTGAAGAGCTATAACCATCTTGCTTATCATAATATATAAAGTAGATACTTTATATTTTAATATACATTCTAAAGGGATCCTTTAAGCCACTTCTGGACCTGACCATAGCAAGATATCAAATATATGGCACAATTGCTTAAAAATCCCTATATAGCCAAACACCCAGGCAACGGGTGTTTTTTTAAATCCACACGTTCAGGCATATTCAGGTTGGGCATCCCCTGAGAAACAGGTTTTCAGTAGTATTTCCTGCTTTTAGAAATGCTGGTAGTTTTGAGTTTTTCCCATAGTACATCACAGTTCTGACTCAATAAAAAAAAATAAATAAATTGAGGGTTCAGAAAAACTAAAGTAATATTTAGAAGGTTTTTTTGTAAGTTTTTTCTTAATCAAGGCACACATGACTATAGCTAAGCAATATCCATTTTAGCTGCATAAAATAATAAACTATAAAGGATGGGAAGAATGGTCTAGTATATTGACAGATCTCTGGCACGTGTGCCAGAATAAGCGCATGGCCAGCAGTACGTGAATGGGTCCCAAATACGTAAGGAACAGAGTTGAAGAGGGCAGAAGGTGGAAAATAACACATAGCATGAAAAAGATTTTTCCTTCACTAGCCTAACAGCCTAATGGCGGAGCAGTTTGACAATCTTATGCTCGATTCTAGGCCTCCCTATACTTCAGTTTACTCAAGATGTCAGTTTTCCACTTTGAAAACAGGGTAGGATGTTGTGAGGATAAAGTTTAATGAAAACCACTCCGATGCCATGGTGTTGGCTGAACCTCTTGCTAGGTATAAAGAACATAAGTATTCTAGACTAACAGTTGAAAAATTATAGATAATGGGATTCACATAGGCAGCTTTCACAGGAAAAGCATGGGAACTTAATTTTGTTTATTGAATGCAATTAATTAAATACAAAAGCAAACCAAAAATAACTAACGAAAAAACCCAATGCTTACCATTTGTGTGATAAAATGGAAAAAATCTTTTGTAAAATTTGACATCATCTAAGATTTGAATGAGAAAATGCAGGGTGAAAAACTGAAGGAAGTTTGAGACTTTTTTTTCCAAGCCTGTTTGCCCACCCCTAATTATATTCACAAAATTAACCTTGTGTTGAGCCTGGATGGATTCTAGACTAACATTTGTTGAATTACATGTAGAACTTAGAATAAGAAAAAAGTGAAAGACCATTACATGGCTATCAGCTATGCATTATTAAAGACATATTTTATAGTAACATTTTGTAGTTCACCATAGAACAAGGCCTGTAACCAGTTCCCCTTTGTCAGTGTTAGTATCCTTTTGGCTTCATAGGATAAACTGTAGGCTTATAATGAAAACAGATTATTTTATTTCTTTTACATGAAAGGTATCCATACAAATGATTTTAGGATCTACCCTTTGATTTCAAAGTAGAATCAATTTTAGATAAAATTGTTCATCACAGTGTTTGGCTGTCCATTTCTACAAATGGTCACTGCACCTTTTACAAACTGTTATTTATGTTATCTGCTGAGGCTGTAAGTAGTGGGCATTGTAAGCACAAGGACTGTTTTGCAATAACTTTTGTTTAGCGTAACCTAATTATTCTTACCTGATATTTGGACTTGCCTTAAGCATATACGGTTTAGACCTGGCTAATAATTGTTCTTGTTCATCTTGTAAGTATGGGACAACTTCTTCCCCCCCAAGAATTTAGTTATCAATCATAATATCTGCTTCAGGTTATTTTGCCCCCACTGAAGTCCGTGACAAAAAAACCAACAAAATTTCCACCTATGAGTCAATATATTAAACATATTAAAATAGCTGGTGGTTCCATAATGCTTACCTGAATCGTTCTGTACTGGGACAAACAGTGAGTTCTTACTGGTTTCCCAGTTGGGTGGTTTTTTGTTTGTTTGTTTGTTTGGTTTGGTTTTTAAACAAGAAAAGTCTAGTATGTATTTAGAAATATTGGGAACACAGAGGAAAGTACCTGCATGGAGAGATTAAGAGGTTTGTTATTTTCCTTATTTTGAGAAGATAATTGATTCTCATTGTGGTTTGATATCTCTTATTTGAGTCAAAAAAATGAGATTGCTACAAACAGCTTATCTTTCACGTCTGGCAAGAGCAGGTCATATGTGGGAGCAATGCAAAGAAAAGCATTTTAGACATGTAGCCAACATGAGCAGAACTTTCCTCATGACCAAAAGGCTGCCTGTTGTAAGAAAATTGGAACAAGGTGCTAGACATCATAGAAACACCTGCAAAGAGAAAACCCATCATAACAAACTAGTTCTCATCTCAAAGAAAACATAGAGTAGGTGGATAGGATGGGGGGGGGCAAAATGTTTAACAGATGTGACAATAATTGTTCGATATATAACAGCTGTGTGATAATTAAGTATTTTTGTTCTGTGATATTTAGAAATGGATTAAATGTTTAAGGAAAGCAGGTGAAAGATGTGTGGAGAATTAATTTCTGTATTGATTCATTCATTTTTCTTAGAAGACCTTCATTTTCCCTTTGCTCATCTTTGAAAAAGCAGTTCCATCAACTGCACTTTGGTGGTTCTACCACTAAGTTGTAAATTGTTTGTGAGATAAAAACAAAATTATTCTTTTAAAGAAAAATCTGTATTGCTTTCTACATTTTCAGGACTACAGATGTGCCCAATTTGATACTCCTATAAATACAGTTTCACCACCGTATGGCCTGTTGCTTTCTGATATACTGATATGAGTCAGGTTCTGCTCTTTGCTGTGCGAATGTAATCCTGGAGTGGATTTGAAAACCATGTACATAGAGCATTAAGTAGGATGAAGGTCCTTTGCAAGATCGCAAGATCGTGTTTTTCAAAAGGATTGAGAGGAGGAGTTGTTTCTTTCTTTTTTTTTTTTTTTTTTTTTTTTTTTTTGCCAAGTCAATGGCAAATGTCCTGTAAGGGAATGGAAGTTAAAGAAATTTGTTGATGCTGTAATATCCGGAATGTTAATTGCTACATGTAATAAGGGATTAGAAAGAGCACTGTGAAGCAATTTAAGTGAAAAATAATGTTTGAAACCTGCACATTTTAGCCATTGCTTTCTCTCTTTTCTCTGTATTAGAATAAGAAATGCTGGATAAACTCCTGATATTACATCAATATTCTGAGTTTCCTAAGGATCAGAAAAGTTAATGTATCCAAAAGGAAAAAAAAAACTGAATACTTTGAAAGCTAGTGATGATGCTAACTCTGTAAAATAGCAAATGTTGTAAAGTCTCAAACCGGCACTTAGCATCAAACAAAGTGAAAAGACAAAGGAATAAAGAGGCTGCAAAAGGCAAAAAATAAATACTTGCTGCATTTTTCTTCATGGTATTTTCACATTCAGAATATTTTAGATTTTTTACTTCATATCAGTTTGCTAAGGGTCTATTTTCTAAAAAAGATTTGATATTTAAGGATAGCTTGCTGTAGGAATGATCAGGGGATGAGCCATAATGCTGACTGAATAGCAAGGTTCAGGCCTTTCCATACCTCCCAGCTCCCTTGCTGGAGCAAATGAGTCATCTTCATGTGACATTTTGAGGAAGAATTGGAGGTGATGAACAGGGCTGCACTTTGATTACTCACAGCTCTTGCAGCAGCCGCAGGAGTTCTAATTGGTTAGCCATGCTGAGATGCTCTGATTGTGGCATTAAATTTCACCTGCAACTGACCCGTTGATTAAGGAGAAGTTAGGTGGTAGAAATTTATCTTAATTTCTGCTTCAAGTCTGCCTAAAGTAGGGTATTTCTCCTGAGAATCTGTGCTGTTCTTCCTGTGCTATTTCATTCTCATATGTTGTTCTTTAAGGTAGATATGGCATCTACTGGGAAAGATGAAGTGCCTACAAGTAAGCCACAGTTATCATGGTATGATAAAAATTTGAACAGACTTCTGTCTGAGATGGAAATAAATGGAAATGTTGTAAATACACAGGACACTTGAAATTTATGAAATAGCTAGTTAGATTTGTGTGTATGATGCTTGAGTAGCTTTGAACCCTCAGACATCATGTTTCTGGGAAAAAATATTAATACATGATACTTTTAAGTGATCATATAGTAGTAAATAATTTAATTTGGAAAGTATTCTCATTTCTTGTGCTATGATAACAGCATAACAAACATATGGAATCATTGTGGGTGGAAAATTGTAATATTCTCTGTTTGGCTTTTCTTTGTCTGTATTAGCTTAGGTTTTTGAATGACAGGAAAGCAGTTCAAATCTGTGTTTTATTGCTGCTTCTCTTAAATTTAAAACAGTAATGTCAGAGGTATACTGAAGGCTATTATGTGTAACGTGCTTCTGCAGTGAGTTAGGCAGACATTAGCAAAAGCAAGTACAATTATAATTTTAATGAACTTTGTGAAGTAGCTTGAAATCCCTGAAAATCAATCTTGTGGTAAACTAATGTTTGCTGAACTCAATGTTGTAGTTGTTAAACACTAGTTAATTTCTATAGTAAATAGCAAATGTTCAGTTCTTTCTGTCTTCACTTAAAACAGGCAAACCAAAGCGTCCAGATATCTGTACATCAAGAGACAGAAAATTGCGTTAGATTCATAGGTGGACTTTGTAAGTTGGGCCAACTTTGATATGAAAGAGAGAATCAAGTTGTCATTTTTCCATAGTAAGTAGTTACTGTTGTTGGAGTGGATTTGAAGCCGAGTCAGTGTGTTTTGCAAAGTATTCTGAAGTAGGTAATGTTAGTTTAAGTAACAAGGCACAGATGGAGATATTCGCACTGCTTACTTAGAGGTATATAATTTAAATTTGTAAATTAAGCAGCTAATCTGTCCAGGCTTCTAATTGAGCCAATAGATAGAAAGAAAGGTATTGTAAATATGCCATCAGAGGGTCCAGCTCCAAAATCTCTGCCTTATGGTAGCCTTACCTGTACCAATGAGTAATGTCTTAGCTGGGCCTCTGCTAGGTCTTATCTGCTGCTCTGTGGACAGATTTGTCTGCCTTTATTAACAGGAAAGCTCCACTGAAATCAGTGAAACTACAATATCTGTATACAGTTGTTTCCTCACTTTTTATTTCTTTGGTAGTCCACAGAGGATGGGGTAGGTCTTCCCATGGTAACTAGTCCTTTCATTTTAAACAACAATTATCTGTGCTTTTAGTTGTGTTCTGAAATTCAGATTAATATTTTGCTTCTGTCCAGATAGGAGCTGTCACACAGAAAAATTTGTAGGGCTGGTGCAAGAGGGACATAGCAAGATTTACATTCTGATGTATATTTTGCCTCTCTGTTTAGGTTGTTTGGTATTTTTACTTTTTTTTTTTTATTTCAAGAGAGATGATCATTGATGCAGTGACAAAGACTTCAGCTCTTATTTTTCATAGCCCTAAAGCCAACATTTTCAAACAGGTGGAAAGCAGGGAGATGAAAATCCTATAGTTTTTATAGTGGCTGAGGGCAGATCTTCCCTGCCTTTTAAATGCAACCCTGTGTTCTGATGCAATTCATAATGATGCTCCTATGAGCAAGTGTTTTACTATGATAGCACTGCAGTTTGGTACTAATGGTTTAGATTATCAAATCTAGTCTTTTGTTGTAGGCCTTACTTCTGGTATGAAAAGAAATAAGTAAATTAAAGTATCTGACTGTTGTATGAAAAAGAACCTTTTCTTCCTTCATGTAATATAACTTTCATTTCCTTCAAGGACTTGCTGGTGCTTATAGACTAAGGTAGCATTTTTTTTTTATACTGGTTGCTGAAAGCTTAATGAGGCAAAAATTATATATGAATGGGGTGAAGACTGGTTTCAGTCTGTAGGTTACAGGAAAATAGAGAGTGGAGTCAAACTTCAAAAAATAACGATGTAGCAAACAAAGCCAGGGGGTATGGCAGCATTTTCTATTTTCTCTGTCAAATCTCTGTATCTGAAATTTTAGAGTGGAATGGTATTGATAGCATGGACATCAATTGCAATTGTTTCTCTAATTAGTAAAGAAATGGGTTTCTCTGTGCAAAAGTTTAATGGCAATAACTTTCATGGCTAAAATATCTTACTATTGTATCCTAATTAAATTGTTTTTTTCCTGTCTCTTTAACAACTGTAGCTAATATTGCTGTTGTAATTCAGGTATGTTAGAGCACCGAAAAGGATGAGTAGTTGGTAGCTTTATTCTGTGTCTGCAGCTGGAATGGTTACTCTTGTGTCTGGCCAGTAAAACAAGAGCTGTTATCATTTCAGTGGGTTGTATCGGGACTGTTATTGTATCAGTAAGTATTTAATAAAAAGGTGAAGCAATTTCATCTTCTCCTTTCAGCAGAGAAGATCAGCTACTCAACTTTACAGCTAATACCCAATAGAAGGTATATCCATGCAGTGTTCTTAATTCCCTGTTGCCATTCCTCTCAGACTTTGTACTATATCAGCAACCAGGAGAGCATTTTACCAGGTAGCCTGATTTCTATCAGCTCAAAAATGCTGGGCAGTCCTCTGCTATAACTAATATTTTACTCATGACAGTAATGTCACAGAAAGTGAAAATGGAATTATAAAAAAAGATCATATAGGCTGTTCACAACACTTGAGATCAACTCTTATCCATTATAACATTTCAAATGTTGTAGGAGTAGAGGCTTACTAATGTTTGAAAGGAAGAGCAGGCACCTTTGAATGTGGGCTGTACATTTGCAAGAGGGGAAATACTAACTCTGAGATTAGGGTTAGTGGTAAAATCACAGACTTGGCATTTATAAAGAACTGATGTATAGAACTGGTGTTCTGTCTTATCAATCAGCTGTAAAACTTTTAGTTAAGCTTCTTTCCCCATAATCCTGAGATCCTAGAAACACAGCATTTGGAGTTATTTCTTAAGTACAACCTGACTTGGATATTATTTTTTCTCTGCTTGTCATCAAGTGTGTGAGGACCAGAAATAACTTTTTTTTTTTTTTTCCCCAAGGCAAATTAAAAGAAAGGAGAAAACTTTTTTATTTTCTTTAGGAGTCTTGTTCATTGGAAAAACCCAAAGCATTGGGGTGTATGGAATATGGTTACAAGAAATGCACTGGCTGGTTTACAGCACGGGACTTGCCTTGTGGAATGATTTCTTTAGAGGCTGGAGGGAAAGGCATCTCAGCTTGATTTTAGTTCGAAGTTGCATACATCACTACTCCTAAACTGGGTGAAGTTAGCAGTCCACATTAACTTCATATATATTCCCAGAAAAATATAGGCATAGAGCTTTGAATCACTCAGTAAATGAAGTCTGCCCATCTTTGTGTGCATTTGTGGATTCACATCCATCTGAAATTTAGCATGTTGTGTTATGCAGGAACCTCACAATCTGTTGTCTGGACATTGTGGATTTGAATGTGCATTCAGTTTGATACTTTTTATCTGTGTTTTTGGTGCAAAAAGGCTGAGAGGCGTGCTAATATGAAACTTTTGCTGATGTTTCAATTGCCATCTGTGTTGGAGTCACTAGATTAGAAAAATACAGACTAAAATGTTTCTAATCTGAAACTGGAGAAATTATTAAGATATTATTTGATGAGAATACAGTTTGATAATGATTATTAGAATATCCACTGCCACAGTGTGCTTTGTAGGGATATCTGTAATGACATTTCTACAAGAACAAATAAAGAACTTGTAAAAATGTTCTCATCAGTTACAGGTAAAGGGGATGCGATTGTTAAACCAGTTTATTTCAACAGAGAGAAATGTTGCATGTTAAACCATGTATAAAAATAAAATGTTTTACCTCAATTGCCTTCAACTAAATTTAGAACTTGGAAAGATACTAAAATTTGTAGCCTTTTTTCATTCTTTGAAATCCAATATATTAAAAAAAAGTCTGGACAAAATTACTGCAGTTAAATTCAAACTATTTGCTTCACATTCAGACTGTGAGCAAGATTCTCACCCATGAAGTTGTATTTCATGTTTTTCTATGAAAAGAAAATGAGTATTTTCACTCCTAGAACTCTCGAATAATGTCGTGCGGCTTCTATATCTTAAATCAAAGCTATGCAACATAGCCTGAACTCTTAAAGCAAACCTTTGCATTGTCTACAAATTAGTATTTTCTCCTGAGGTAACTAAGCAAATAATTTTGATTTGCATCTTAGTTTTTAACTTCTGAAAAGTGATATACTATCTATGTAACATTCCCCAATAGATAAAGAGAGTACATTAAGCACACTTTAACTTATCTGTTTCATTTGTATTTTGATTAGACTTATAATTATACTGGTTTATTTCAAATGTTACTTTCTGAAAGAAGGTTTAGTGTTTTCAGATGTGTAGGTGCAAAACAAAGAGAAACAGGACAAGTAAGAATGTGATCACCAAGGTGATTACTGGACACTAAAAGAGGTGAATTGTACAAAAACATGCCTGTTCACAAATGAATTATTTATGATAATGAAATTTACATCTTCAATTAATTTTAAAATACTTTTTTTTTCTTTTACATCACTCAGAACCTACCAATAGCTTTGACTATCCTAAAGAAAAGTTTCAAAGTTGTCCAGTATTTGTAGGCATACTCAATATGTTCTGTATCATTGCTTTCCTTTTGTATGGCTAATTAATTTTGAATGACCTTGTGGAGTCTGCTTTTTTTCCTGTTATTATGCCAAGTTGAAAGAGTCCACAGTACAAATAAATCTGGAACTTTGAAGCTCAAATATATCTTAAAATGTATTCTTCAATAGTATTTTTCACTTTAGAAGATGACAAAGTGTGCAGAGAGGAACATNAAAAAAAAAAAAAAGTAAGGGAAATGCATTTGAGAACAATTTATTACAATTCTATGTACTTTCAAAAACTGTATTTGTCACGGCTCATAGAATAATTTGAATATAGCTGAAGCCAGGCTTCTATTAGTAATATCTTATTAGCATATACCCTCAGTGTCCTCAGTGAGTTTTAAAGCCGCCATAAATGTCTTTCTAAGTGGAAAAGATTTGAATTTTTAATGTAGGAAGCAAACTTTGCCTGAGAAAAATACTGCAGGATATTTTGTACATAATAATGTCAGATTGATTTATTTTTTTCTTTCATGGTTATCTCTCAGGGAGAAAATAGTCTGAAGGCAGAATCCTCCTCTACTTCTGCAAAAAAACAAAGCAAAACTTTGTGAAAAAAAATTCATAATCGCCTTTGAAAGTGGAAACTCAGTTTCCGGCCTCCTACCTGGATTGCTCCCAAATAGGGCAGAGAGCGTCTTGGAGACGGGGAAGGTAATTAATGTTTCTGAGAAGACTGTATGCTCCAATTAAAATGCTTTGCTAAGGTTCCTGACTGGGCTGTAACCTTTTCTGTCCCTTACCACCCTTATTCATTACCCCAAGGGAACATTTCTTTTTCTCTGCAAGTAGTAGATTTAATGCTTTGGAAAGATTTCTGTATTCCTGACCAGACATTTAAAAACAGGGCTTGTTAGAAGCTTTCCAGCTCATTAAACAAATTGAATTAACTTATTTAGTTCTCAGGCCTGAGGATGACAAAATTCAGTTCTGTGGAGGTGGCAGCCTGGTCACTCTTCAGCGTCCCCTTCTGTGTGCTTCCGCTTTTTTTCCTTCTTATGCCTGGCCCTTTTGGAGGGATGCCTGACAGCTGCATGGTCTTTTTCCCCCGAGTTTCTCACACAACCTCTGCTTTTATGGTGATTTTTGCTGTCCCGTTTGAGGCCTTGGGCAACTGCTGCCTTTGCTGATTGTTAAAACTGATGCATGGGATCAGTCCTGTTTAGAATAAAATTCTCCTACTAGAAAACAGTTACTTGAGATGCAATGTGTACTGGGAGAAAATTTCTCAAGAAGTGAAGGTGAATACCTAGCTTCCATGTAAATCTGTCTGATACCACATAATAATTAAAAGTTTCTATTGAGAAGGAACATATGTTCTTGTTTGATATCATGAATTAACTACTCAAATGAAACAAACAAAAGGAATTACTTTTCATCGTTGTGTGTCTGCATGTGTGTACAATTTAAAGATATATTTTAATAGAGTTTTTAAAATAAATGTAGATAACTGTGGCATAGACAAAAGCTGACCCAGCCAAAAGCATTCTGTAGCTTGTCACAAGATGGTGACATCATTCACAACATAGAAATAATATCCCTGCCAAAATTTTTCAAAATACAACAGCTGCAAGTTTTCTTTTAGATGGAAAAGTTCTTGAAACAATATCTTGAGGAAATTTATAGCTAGAGGACCTTCTGTCACAAATGCTTTGACAAATCTTTAAAACAGAAGATGAAATAAATTGTTCCATTAAACAATTTGTTAGTTAAAAGATATAGCTAAGATGGTTATAGGTAAACTATTTTGCCAATGTATTTTTAATTAATTTGAGAACAAATAGAATTCATGCTGGTGGAAATTCAAATCTTATTGCAAAGATGGGGACTGACATTTCCTTTCAGGAGTACAGATGTCTAAGACTGAGTACTTAATAATAAGGAATATTACTACTCTATTGTTTCTCTAGACTTCACTTGAGTGACCATTTCTTTTTGATTTTAAAATGCTAATTTCCCTAGACATTGATTTATTTCTTGGTTCAGCATATACATTTCAGTCAGACATCCATAGATAAATGGATTTTGCAGAAACTTCATAAATGAAATCAATATTTCATCAAAGCTCTGACGAAGTATGCATGTCCAAGTCATATTTGCTTCAGGTCATGGTTCTTATTCAAAGGAGTCTTGATGTATTTCATGGCTGACAGCACAGTCAAAACAAAAAAAAATGCCATACTGTGTAAAGCCAGTGGTCTGTCTAGCCTGTCAGTACCTCCAACAGTGTAAAGGAGAGGCTAGTCAGGAAAAGTGTGAGATTGGACAGTTTCTGCTATCCGTGGGTATAGGGCGTAATTGCAGGCGTGTGGTAGCAGGGGGACTGCAGCAAGACCTCTATGAGAGTAGATCAGGGACTGTCTTGTGCCAGACATGCCTGGCTCTGCAGTAGACCCACTGTGTGTGGAGTAAGAATCAAAGAGCAGCAAATAAAAAGGAACCATTGTTAACTGACAATCAATTAAATTGATTGAAATTCCCCAACAATTTTGTTTGTGACAGCATGACCTCCCTTCTTCCTCAGCATCCACACCTGTTGTTTTGGGCATCTTAGAGGGTCCCTCTCTGTCCTGTCTGTTTGTGGTTTTCAGGTAATGAATTTGTTGAAGCTTTCTCTCAACCTTGATTATGTTGTCCCCTTTCAGCCTTCCCCTTTCCCCCTGAAGAGTCCCGGCCTGTTTATTCTGGCTGTATAAGGCAGCTATTCCATCCACTTGATACTTTCAGTTGCCCTATGTGGGTCTTTTCTAAGTTGATTACATCCTCTTCGGAGTCATCCATCCTTTCCAAGGTGATCAGACTTGCATTCAGTACTCAGGATGTGGATACAGCGGGACTTTTCACAAAATTAAGCACTTTGTCTTGTTTTTCATACCCTTCCTGAATGACGCCTGATGATCAGTTGGCTTTTTTGGCTGGCACTGCCTGTTTGAGTCACTGATTTCAGAGAACAACTAGTGATGATTTCAGAGTCCTTTTCTTCAGCTGTAACTGCCAATCCCAATTTCAGTGTCATGCTGGCACAGTTTATAGTCTCCCCCATGCTCCTCCTCCACAGTACATTCTCCTACACTTATCTACATGGAAGAAGCTCTGACATGTTTTTCCCTGGTCACAGAGTTTGGTGACTTGAGTTAGTTGCTAGGGCACATAATTTGACTGCCTGAGAGTGCATGATACCATCCACAGACTGGGAGATTTAGTACTCTTACCTTCTCCATTGATCAAGATGAATAATACTGTCAGAAATATTTCTATTAGACGTGTAATATGGCTGTCAGAGGATATCTTTAGAGAGTTTCTTTCTCCCATTAGAATCATAAAATGTCTAGGGTTGGAAAGGACCTTAAAGATCATCAAGTTCCAACCCCCCTGCCATGGGCAGGGGCACCCTCCACTA
>VZTO01019303.1:52780-76643 GCA_013400615.1 Syrrhaptes paradoxus | reverse complement strand
GGAAGGAGAAGCCCCCCCTGAGCCGGGCAGGGTGCTGAGCTCTGTCAGGACCAGCCTAAAGCCCGGCCAGACTCTAGGTGGGGCTGAAGCATTGGGGATGTCCCCTGCGCCGAGCCCGGCCTGGCTTTGGGCTGGGTTTGGGCATCCAGGAGCCTCCTGAATGGAAAACCCTCGGCGGTGGTCCCGCAGCCCCTGCGCCTGGGGATCCCAGGAGAACAGAGGGACCCTCTCCTGGGGCTGGGGTCCCAAAGAGGTCAGAGGGGGGCTTCCCACCCCCCATGGAGCCGGTGAGGGGCGGCTGGGGACATCTCGTGCGGCCGACACGGGAGGGAGGGAGGTTTGCAGATCCTCATCCCGTGGGCGACGGCTGAGTCACAGCTGAGGGGTGTGTGCCGACAGCGGGAGGAGGAGGAAGATGCCAAGAGCAGGATGGAGATGCCTCTGCCCCTCTGCAGAGCCCCAGCACCCCTCATGTCACCGAGCATCACCTTGGGGACACCAGGCACCTTCATCACCCATTAACTCGCGCTGTGACGTCCCTTCCTTCCTTCTTTCCCCCTCCCGTTGCCGTCAGGCTCCCCGTGCGGATTTGCCATGATTCATTCTTGCTCGTGGCAGCAAACACTCGTGCGCATGAAATAAAACATCGTCCTTGTCCCGCGGGGAGGGACAGACCGTTCCAGCTGGCCTTTGGAGACGGCTTGAGCTTTGCAAGGCTGCAGCCCAGCTCATTTTCGGGGGCTGAGATCAGCCCCATTCAGCACAGCGGGTCCTGCCCAGCGTGCCTGGGAGCGGCTCAAAAAATCCACAAAACTTCCGCGGCCAAACGCCGGGTGACATTTTTAAAGCTGCTTTTGTCTTGTCCCCAGCCCCTGCCTGGGGTGGAGAGTTCTGGTGCCGTGCAGACGTGACAATCGTGATTTAATGGAAGTTTCTAAAGCTGTGTTAACCCTTTTTGGGGCGCCTGGACCCCTTTCTCCTCCCTTTTACAACATCTCATGCTGGGGTCCGCACTGGGAATCACCAGCGCCCAGTTTTTGTGGTTTTTTTACCCCAGATGAGCGCCGGCCGCCGCGGATGCTGCCGGCAGAGCGAGTCCCCACGCCGGGGTGACGAATCGCCGGGTTTCACAGCAGCACCCCACAAACCCCAGTATGAACTGGGAGAAAACCAGCGGTCGGCTGGTTAACGAGCGCAGGGAAGATGGATTGCTCACTCCGGAATTGCACAAAGCTGAACCGGAGCCAGTTCTTAGTTTCTTAGAAATAACCACAGCGATGTCCCGGCCCCGTGTTCCCTTTGTCGCCAGCTGGCCCGGGAGCCCGCATCCAGCTGCGCCTCGTTCCCGCCCTTGGGAATGGTTCTTGGGAAAAGGGCGGACACGGATCCGCGCGCGGCGTGTCCCAGGGCTGTCACCTGCGGGGACTGGACCGAGGGGGGGTGATGCTTTGGGGGTGAAACCCCCCCTCTGGCCGTCACCCTGGATGGATCCTGGGTGGGACCCCAGGGTGGGAGCTTGGGGGGGATTTTGGGGGGCACTGACCAACCCGGAGGGGGGTTATCCTCAACCCCACAAACCCCCCTGCTCCCACACACGTGACCCTGGATGGATCCTGGATGGGCCCCCAGGGTGGGAGCTGGGGGGGAGGTTTGGGGGGCACTGAGCAGCCTGGANACCCCTCGGGGGCCGCCCCCGGGGCGCGCCGGGCGCTTAAAAACCGACCCGGGGGCGGGCGTGGGAGTGGAAAAAAAAGGCGAATGTGCGGCGCGGGGAGAAGGGGAATCGCCATGATTTTCGATCGGATCAAACGGTTTTTTATCGTCTTAGAAGGGCCGGGANGGGGGGGGTTATCCTCAACCCCACGCACCCCCCTGCTCCCACACACATTCCCGTGGGCTGCCGTGACCCAAACACCCGCGGGGATGCCCTGCTGGGGTACGGGACCACCCGGAGAAGCTGCAAACCCACCCCGGGGAGGGGGCCACGCACCCCCCCAGCCACCACCCACCCTCCCACGCCCCCCACTCCGCGGGGAAAGGCGGGGGGGTGCCGCACATGCTCCCTGCCTTGTTTTGCAGAACCCGCCGNGGGGGGGAGACCCCCGTGGCGCTGAGCCCCGGGCAGGGGGTGTCGGGGCGCGTGGTGCTGGAGCTGGGGGGCGCGGCGCGGGTGGGCGCCCTGCGGCTGCGGGCGGTGGGCGCTGCCCGCGTGCATTGGACCGAGTCCCGCAGCGCCGGCTCCAGCACCGCCTACACCCAGAGCTACAGCGACCTGCTGGAGTTCCTCAACTATCGCGACACGCTGCTGGCACCCCCAGGTAGGGTACCGCTATCTCCTGCCTTGGGGGGGGGTATGGAGTGTGCGCCCCTGCGCTGGGAGTGGGGGGGTAATGGAGACCCCCCGGGTGTGGGGCAGAGTGGGACCCCCCGGTGGGTGGGCAGCACCCTCTCCCCCCCAGCTATGGGTGCCCCGGACCCCCTGCTGGGTGCACAGTGCCCCCACCATCTGAGATATGGGTGCCTGGGACCCCCCGGTGGGTGCACAGTGCCCCCCCCAGCTGAGATAGGGGGGTATGGGTGCCCCGGACCCCTGCTGGGGGGGCAGTGCCCCCCCCAGCTGAGATATGGGTGCCTGCGACCCCCCGGTGGGTGCGCAGTGTCCCCACCAGCTGAGCTATGGGTGCCCGGGACCCCCTGCTGGGTGCATAGTGCCGTCCCCACCCCCAGCTATGGGTGCCCCGGACCCCCTGCTGGGTGCACAGTGCCCCCCCCAGCTGAGATATGGAGATATGGGTGCCCCGGACCCCCTGCTGGGTGCACAGTGCCCCCCCCAGCTGAGATATGGGTGCCCCGGACGCCCCGGTGGGTGCGCAGTGCCCCTTCCCCAGCTAAGATATGGGTGCCCGGGACCCCCCGGTGGGTGTGCAGTGCCCCCCCAGCTGAAATCCGGGTGCCTGGGACCCCCTGGCTGTTGGGTGTAGAACCCCCTAAAACAGCTGAAATCTGGGTGGCCGGGACCCCCCTTGGGTACGGAACACGCCCTCNGGGACCCCCCGGTGGGTGCACAGTGCCCCCACCAGCTGAGATATGGGTGCCCGGGACCCCCCGTTGGGTGCGCAGTGCCCCCCCAGCTGAGATATGGGTGGCTGGGACCCCCCATTGGGTGCAGAACACCCCCAAAACAGCTGAAATCTGGGTGCCTGGGACTCCCTAGCTGTTGGGTGCAGAACCCCCCAAAACAGCTGAAATATGGGTGGCTGGGACCCCTAATTGGGTGCAGAAAATGCCCCCCCCCCCCCTTCCAGCTGAAATGTGGGTGCCTGAGACCCCCCGGCTGTTATAGACACCCCAAAACAGCTGAGATATGGGTGCATGGGACACTCAGGCTGCTGGGTGCACAGCACCCCCCCCAACTGAAATCTGGGTGCCCAGGACCCCCCCACTGGGTGCAGAACACCCACCCCTCCCAGCTGAAATCTGGGTGCCTGGGACCCCGTGGCTGCTGGGTTTTGTAGACACCCCCCAAACCAGCTAAAATCTGGGTGTGTAGGACCCCCAGCTGCTGGGTGCTCCAGACACCCCCAAAACAGCTGAAATCTGGGTGCCTGGGACCCCCCACTGGGTGCAGAACACCCCCCCAGCTGGAATTGGGGTGCATGGGGTGTCTCAGGGTCTGGGCACCCTGAGGACGGGGTGCATTGGTCCCCCCCAGATGCCCCAAATCCTGAGTGTCCCCCGGGATCCTGGCATGCACGGCCGGGCCCCGTGGCTCTGCAGGGCACCCGCTTGGGGACTGTCCCCTCGGTGCCGTGGGTGCTCTGCAGGGCAGCAGCGTTGGAAAACTGCGGAGCTTCGGGAGCTCGCTTTGGGCAGGGGGTCGGATGAGATGATCCTCAGGGGGGTCCGATGCAGGATGGGGGTGCAAGCCCCGGGGGGCTTGGCCGGCCACCTTCCTGAAGTGACTCCTGGCTCGGCCGGTGTCCCCAGGGTCTCGGTGCCGGGTGGCCACAGGGTGACACAGAGCCCGGCCGGGGGAGCTGCCCGGCTCCCCGGGGGGTGTCCCTGGGCCACGTGTGCCTGGGGACACGTGGGGAGCAAACGGTGCCCGGCCCCCGCGGGACGTGCCCGGCTCTCACGTTGCAGCTGTGTGACCGCTGCCACGGTTTAATTTTGGCAGAAACATTCCTGTCACCGTGCTGCTCTTACTGTACATCTCCACCACTGATTTTTTCCCAAGGAGGATGTTCTACAGGAGGGAGAAAATCATCTGAAATCTGTTTTTCCCACAGATAACGGCGAAGTCACCGTCCTGCCGGCAGGGAGGCACGAGTTCCCCTTCACCTTCCAGCTCCCGGAGTAAGTTGATATTTTTTTGTGTTTTCATGCAAAGGGGGAGAGGAGCCGCTTGGCCCTGGGTGGGGACACAGGGCACCTTGAAAATGAGATTTTTTTGCAAATTCTTTCTAAATTTCTCGTTGTGTATCCGCAGGACCCTGGTGACCTCCTTTGAGGGGAAGCACGGCAGCGTGCGCTACTGGGTGAAGGCGAAGCTGCACCGACCCTGGGCGACGGTGAAGAAAGCCAAGAAGGAATTCACCGTCATCGACCCCATCGACATCAACACCCCCGCGCTGCTGGTGAGCCCCCCCTGCACCATCCCCAAACTACCCTGGGAAGCCCCCAGGGAAAGCATCAGCCTCCCTTCCGGCACCACCACGCAGCCCTGATTTCCAGAGGGAGCATTTCCCCCAGTACCTCGTGCCCACTGGTGTTACTGGGACTGGGCAGAGGCCGTCTGCGTCTTATTTTTTGGAAACTGTGATATTGCGCCAGCGTCTTGCATCAGTTTCCTAAGAAGTTGCTGATGCTCCCGAGCAGGTTGTGGGTGCCGGGGAGGCGTTTGCTTTGAGTTTCGTCCTTTTCTTACCAAATACCTTCGATATTTCCCCTTCTCCAGGCTCCCCAGGCGGGTGCGAAGGAGAAACTGGCTCGTGCCTGGTACTGCAACCGCGGGCAGGTTTCTGTCACCGCCAAGATCGACCGAAAAGGCTACACCCCCGGTAAGACGACGCGCCGGTGCCCTTGAATCCGCAGGATAGACCCCAGCGGGAGGGGGTTTGGGGTCACTGAGCCGGGCTCTTGATTTTTGGCACAAAATCAGTCGGCGAGCTTGAGCGGGCGCCTCCGGCCGCGCTCCGGCTGGATTAAACCCAGTGCCTGTGGCACCGGAGAGCGTGACCAAGCCTCGGTGATCCTGTGCCGAAATTCCTCAGGGCAGGACCGGGCTCCGTCTCCCTTCCTGCGACACGTGCGTGTGTTTTGCTGTAGGTGAGGTCATCCCTATCTTCGCCGAGATCGACAACTGCACGAGCCGAGCCGTGGTGCCCAAGGCGGCCATCATCCAGACTCAGACCTTCATCGCTCGCGGCACCAAGAAGCAGAAGAAGTCGGTGGTGACCAGCATCGTCGGGGATTCCATCGCCGCGGGGAAGCGGGACGTGTGGCACGGGCGGGCGCTGAAGATCCCGCCGGTGGGTCCCTCCATCCTCCAGTGCCGCATCATCCAGGTGGAATACTCCCTGAAGGTGAGGGGCCTTGCGGGGCGGCTCCGTGTCAAGCGTTTCCCATCTCGCCTGCGCTCATCATGCCCGTTTCGGGATGGCGCGGAGATTCTGGGGATTTGTGTGAGTCTTGGGTTCTCAGAGAATTTTTGGATGCCCCATGCCTGGAGGGGATGAGGCTTTGGGCAGCCTGGGTGGGTGGGAGGTGTCCCCCCCTATGGCAGGGGGTGGGACTCAATCTTCAAGGTCCCTTCCAACCCAAACCCTTCTGTGATTCTACGATTTGCATCTCGCTTTGCATCCCGCGATGAGAATTCCCTCCTGGGCAGCTCAAACCAGTGCTCCAGGGAGATTTCTGCCCCTCTGGACTGGGAGAGCACCGGTGGCTGAGCTTCCCTGCTGTCTCCTGTCTCTGCAGGTTTGTGTGGATATTCCCGGGACGTCCAAGCTGCTCCTCGAGCTGCCGCTCGTCATCGGGACGATCCCGCTGCATCCCTTCGGGAGCCGCACGTCCAGCGTCAGCAGCCAGTACAGCCTCAGCCTGGACTGGCTCAGCACCATCCCGGAGCAGCCCGAGGGTGAGCATCTCCCTCTCCCTGGGGTCAGAGCAAGTTCCCAGCCTCATCTTTTGCTCCAGAATCACCTTTTGCCTTTTTTTAAAATTTTTTTTGTTGTGGTGCTGCACCTCCTGCCCTCCCTCCCTGGGAACTGGGAGGCTTTGGGAAAACACTGGATTTGAAACCCTTTTACTTTGTGTCCCGTTACCG
Organism: Syrrhaptes paradoxus; assembly: GCA_013400615.1. Classification (NCBI taxonomy): domain Eukaryota; kingdom Metazoa; phylum Chordata; class Aves; order Pterocliformes; family Pteroclidae; genus Syrrhaptes; species Syrrhaptes paradoxus. The sequence goes on along the minus strand of VZTO01019303.1, from coordinate 70,315 downwards.
GAGGGTGTTTCCTATCCCCTGATCCCTCTCTCCTCCCTCCAGCCCCCCCGGAATACTCCGCGGTGGTGTCCAGCCCGGAGGCTGAGCAGATCCTGGCCCCGCCGTGCCGCAGCGAACTCGGCGACGTCCTGGAGGGTCCCTTCTTCGCCTACATCCAGGAATTCCGCTTCCGACCACCTCCGCTGTACTCGGAGGTAACAAACCCCCCTGGGCTGGGAGGGAGGTGGCCGGGGTGTACCCACTACCAAGGTTTTTGACTCTAACCCTGGCTTTGCAGGTTGATCCGAACCCCCCTGCAGACAGCATCCGTCCGCGCTGCATGACCTGCTGAGAGAAGCGCCTCGGAGGCGGTTGGTGACAATCCCTCGGGATGAAGGCTTACACCCTCCCAGCGCTTTGGTCTGGAAATGGGACCGTGACGGTGGCCGCGAGACCGGATCTCCTGCAGCGTTGAACCCCCGGCTCCGCTGGCCGCCTTCAGCTGCTCCTGTCATAACCGTCCCCCGGCACGACACCGGCGCGGTGCCATCGTCCCCTGCGCAGGGGGAGGACACGTGGAGCCAGCGGCGTGGGGCAGCTCCGGTGGGGTCGGGCGGGACACGAAGGGTTAATAACTGCCCCAGGGTTTTGGGGTTCACCGGGGGGACGTTTGCTCTCCCCTTGCTGCAGCGGCCGTGCTCTCCATCGTGGAAAATGGGAGCTTGGAGGAATTTCTCAGGGTTACTAGAGAATATTTGAATTTTGCTGGGTTGGAGTCCCGCGGTGGGGCAGGTGCAGCCCCTCTCCTGCAAAAACTCGCCAGGATTGCAGTTTCTACAAAAAAAAAAAAGCTTTTTTCTGGCTGGATGAAGCAGAGGCTGCATCCGCTGCTGAGAAACGTCTCCACCAGCCCGGTGATGCTGCGGGGGGAATGGTTCGCTACCGAAACCCGGGACTGTCACCAGGGCAGAGGACGTGGGGGACAAATTCCTGACCTGCGGCAGCGTTTTGGTGCCGTTTTACCGAGAACAGGAAAGCTGCTTCCTCCCGTGTGTCAGCACCAAACCTGCACCACGTGCCGGGGCTGAACCTCAGCCCCCAGACCACGGGGTCCCACCGCCCCAAGGGAAGGACGCGCGATCCGAGGCTGGTGGCAGCCAGAAATGCTGCTGGGAGATGCGGAGTTGAAATGAATCCTTGGGAGCCAGGAATCCTGCTCAGAATGGGCCTGATCCTGCGCCTGTAGAGGGGTCGGTGGCCCCGGTGTGGGACCCAGCGTGTTGGAGCGAGGACGGCTCGAGCGTGCGTGCCGGGAGCTGACCCCACCGTCTCCGGCGGGGTTTGGGTGCTGAGGACCTTCACATTCCCTCGCTGGGACAATCCTGCCCGTGGGGCTGCTCCCTTCCCCAGCACAGCCCCATCCCTGTGCCAGGGCCACACTCGGCTCACCAGGGATTGCTCAAATGACTTTTGTACCTGTGAACACTTTTGTAAAAAAAAAACAAAATGACCACTCTCGTCACTGGTTTATTCTGGTTTTTTGTACGACTTCTTCTTGGGAAATTTTTTTGTTTGAAATAAATTCTTTCAACTCAGATGCCGCCTGGATATTTTTCTCTTTGTTTCGTTTCTGCCAGATCTGGTCCCTGGCTCTGCCCACGCTTCCCATCGCCCGGAGCCGCGTGGCTCACGGATATCGGGATGTCGGAGCAGAGTTCTCCTCCTCCTCCTCCCTCCATCACCCTGCAGACCCCCAGCTCCAGCCTGTCCCTGGTGTTGCTCTGCCCCCCTGGGATTTAACGGGTCCCTGGGGACAGGATGGGACCCTCGTCCTTGGACCCCCCTGCCCAGCTCCCCGGGCGAGCACAGGGTGATGCTCAGCACCGTGCCTCCAGCTCCTCTGCATCCCGGCAGCTTTTTCCCTTTTCCGGTCAGCGGCTCTGCGGGGCTGTGAGCGATCCCGTTGTATTTTTCCACGCTGGCTCCTATTTGTGTCCGGCTGTCGGAGGACAGTCACCCTCCCCGAGAGCCTGGCAGGGACCCAGGGGCTCCAGCCGGGAGCCAGGACAGCGGCGGGGGCTCGGCCGTGCCCTGGGAGGCCTGGGCTGGGTCCCACGCTGCGCCGGGGGGACAGTGCTGCTGTGTCGGGGTGGCAGAGGGCTCCTCCACCCGCTCCCTCGCGGGGAATTTGGTTTTTAACATTTCTGTGCTCCACATCCCTGCCCAGCCCAGAAAATTTTGGCACGTGCAAAGCCAGGCTCGGGGCAGGGCTGTAGTTATGTCTTCTGCAAACTCTGCTGATGAAAAACATCGCCACTGGAATGGGATTATTTTTTCCCCTTTTTTTTTTTCTTTCTTTCTTTTTTTTTTTTTTTTTTTTTGTTTTTTTTTTTTGTTGTTGTTTGCTGAGCTGCTGCCTCGGAGCACGTGCTCCCGCCGTGGGCCAGGCGAGATAACTCATCCCCCTGTTTGCTTGCGTGAGCCTGGTGCTTGTGCAATTTTTTTTTCCAATCGGGTTTTTATTTTGCATCCCCAAGTCGTCCTCTGCGGCAGAGCCGGAACCGGCCTCGCAGTGGCTTTGGGGAGCCGCGTGTCCCCATCTCCCGCTCGCAGCACCCTCGACATTTCGGTGACATCAAAGCGTCCAAACCGCAGCGCTGCAACCCCCCCCTTGGTTAAAGCTGCCTCCGAAGGAAACCCTGTGATCGGCCCCCCCCAGGGCTGGGGTGCCCCGGCGCAGCACAAGGGATCCATTCTGCACCGGGAAACGCTGAGCGGCGGGGACAGCCGGGGGCCGCGGGTCAGACCCCGATCATCTGCCCCGGCCACACAAGGGGACACTTATTCCCAGGGATGGAGGGGGAGGAGAGCTGCTGAGCATCCGTCCCATCCCGCTGCGCCCTTCCGGGAAAGCACGGCACGGAGGGATGGGGACAGCCGGGATGGGGACAGCCATGGGGACAGGCCATGTTGTGATGGGGACAGTCAGGATGGGGACAGCCATGGGGACAGGTCATGTTGTGACAGGGGCAGCTGTGATGGGGACCGCTGTGGGGACAGGCCATGTCGTGACAGTCATGATGGGGACAGCTGTGACAGTGACAGCCATGGGGACAAACCATGCTGTGATGGAGACAACTGGGACAGGGACAGCTCTGGGGACAGGCCATGTTGTGATGGTGACAGTCGTGATGGGGACAGCCATGGGGACAGGCCATGTCGTGACAATCATGATGGGGACAGCTGTGACGGTGACAGCCGTGGGGACAGGCCATGCCGGGCCAGGGAACCCAACGCCGGTGGGCACCGCTCCCCATGGGGCGGGATCTTTCCAACCGGGAATTCTTGCGAACGCCTCCAGGATTTTCTCGGAAAGTCGGCCAGTGGCAGGGGGCACGGCCGGGCTGGGTGTTTTGCCAGAAAAGGGCTGTGCTCCCGGATCCCGGGGGGGCTAAAAATACCCCGTCTGGGCATTCGGAGCTGCCTTGGAGCCGGGGGGAGGCACGGACCCCCCCCAGCAGCACTTTCCCAATGGCTGGCGGTGCCGCCAGGGCTCCCTCCAACCTTCTGCTGGTTATCTTCCCCGGCTCCAAAGTCCTGGTCCAACGGCCCCGGCTGCCCTCCCGGTGATGGCCCGGGGGGGTTGGGGGCTCGGGGGGGTCCGTGAGCGGGGCTGGCTGCGTGCGGCGGTGCTGGGAGCGATGCCGTTATGCAATTGCAGCTCCGGGAGTATTTATAGCTCCTGGCCCCACGTGTTGCAAAACGCTTCCAGACCACCCGGCAAAATCTGCTGCTCGCGGGGGGCACGGAAACGCCGCCTCCCCCACCCATCCCACTCTTTTCCTTTTTGCTCTTCACTCCCCAAAATATGTGGGACCCCCTACTGCAGGCATTGGGGTGCTGGGACCCCCCCGTCGCAGCTCTGGGCTCTGCAGAGTGTTGGGGGGCTGCTCCGTCCCCCCAGATCTCCCCATCCCCGGAGGATGCTCGGTCCCAGCGCGGCGGCCGTTGTCCTCGGGTGGGGGGTCAGCGGCAGGGGGCCAGGGGCGGGGGGCCAGCGCGGCTGTGCCGCGGGGATGGTGACATGCGAAGCTTGCAGCTGGCCCCGGCGCTGGCAGGGACAGAATGTGCCGGTGCCGGCGCAGCCCTGCGAGGGCTGGGGATCAGCTGCCTCCCGCCCCGGGCACCCGTCCAGCTCCCGAAACACCCGCCGCCGGCCCCCGTCCCAGCTGGGCTGAGCCCCGTGGGGGGCAGCTCACCCCACATCTCCCACCGTGGGGGCACCGGGGGCTGCAGGGGGGCAGCCAGCGATGATAAATCTGGAATTTTGCCCAAATGGGGATGCTCAGCTCTGTCCCCACGCTGGGGATGGGGTCGATGCTCTCCCCAAATTCAGCATCTTTGCAGCTGGGCTGCCACCGTGGGTGCTTGGGAGCAGGGGACCCCCTTGTCCCAGGGTGACGGGACCCATCCTGCGCCAGCAGGTCCCTGAGCACCTTGGGGACACGCACGTGGTCACCAGCATCACCGGGCCTTGCTTCGGTTTTGCTCCAACCCTCAGTGCCGCAAACAGCCCGGTTTGGCCCCAGCAGCATATCCAGGGTCACCCTTTGCACGGCGGTGGCTGGGAAGCAGCCGTGCACCCCGACATGCCGGGGCGGCATCGCGGCCACCCTCCACCCGCTGACTCAGCCGCCTGTTTGCCGGAGCCGCTCCCGCCCACGGAAACCACAGGCAAAGTCCCCGCATCCCTGCGCCGGGGCTTTCCCCGCCGGCTCGACAGGAATCGCAGCTTTTTCCCGGAGTGGCGGCTGGACCGGTGCTGGCAGCGAGCCCCTCCGGGTCCAGGGGAAAACTGCGGAGAAATTTGGGTCGGTTTATGGCAAAAAATGGGATTTGGAGCAGCCGGATGGATGTGTTGCGTGTGCCACGTGTCCCATCCCCATGGAGCATCATCCCACCGAGCATCATGGGTGCCACCAGTGCCGGATTTGCCCTGGGGCCGGCTGATGCCACAGGCTGCCGACAGCAAACCGCCGCCTTTATTCACCAATATCAAACCCAACCCCTGTTTTTTTTCCGGGGTGAACTCCCCGGTTGGGGTCCCTTGCTGTGGGGCTGCCGGGTCACCGCTCCTTCCCGCGGGCGATGGAAAATTTTTATGACTTTTTGACTTCACTGTGGTTGTTTGGGAGCGAGAAAGGGGCCGGGCGCCGCACGAAAACATGTCTATGGATAAACAGCAGGGACCATGCGGGGGGCCAGAGCCACCGGGTGACAGCAGGGACACTCCCCACGGAGCTGGGACCCCACTGCGTCATCCCGGGCTTGGTGACCCACAGATGAAAATATTTTGGCTTTGTGCAAAAAAACACCACCAAGAAAAAAAACATCTTCCTTACAAACCATCCGAGGGCAGCGCGTGACGGGTGGGACACAAACAGGGCACGTGGGGATGGCACTGTCCCAGCTGGGGACACGGCATGGCTCCCGCAGCAGCACGCGGGGACAATCGGGGATGTGTGGGTGCCACGGCCGTGTCCCGTGCCTGGGACGTGGTGTGATGGGACTTTGTCCCCAGCGCCGCTCCCCTCCCCGGCTGTGTTTGCTGTCACTCCTGGGTGCTGCTCTGGTGGGTGCTGGTCCCTTGTCACAGCTGGGGGGATACACCGTGGTGACATCCTGTGTCCTGAACCCCACATCTCCCCGCAGCTAACACCTCGCTCGCACCACGAAGGGGGCGAGTGTCACCTCCCGGCGGGTCCCCCACGTGCCGGGGGGGGACACAGTCACCCCCCCCAAAGGTGAGGTCTGGGGCGCAATCACCCCACTGTCCCCTGTCCCCTCAGCCCCGCTCCCAGGGCATCTCCTGCTATGGGGTGACACTGGCAAACCCCACAGCTCCGATTCCCTGTCTGCTCCCCAAATTCAAAATATCCAGATACGGGGTCACACGCTTTTTAATTCCCGTTTTCTCCCCCAGCCCTACAAGAAGCAGCACTTTGGAGGTGATTTCAACAAAAAAAATACTCAGTTTAGGGGAAAAAGTGGCTCTAAACCAAGTGGCAGGGATGCCCCCCCATCCCCAGGAGCTGCAATTAACCCCCTCCCCATTAACCGACCTCGTTAGCGAGCCTGCACCCAATTCCTCTTAAATCAGAGGCTGGGGCTGGGATTTTCCTGCCGAGCAGCTGCCCCAATGCCTCCAGCCCCCAGCCCAGCGATGGAGCAGCGACAGCCCGGGGGGGGCCCGGCTGGTTGGTGATGGGGAGGGCAGCCCTGGCTCCTGGGGGGGGCCTGGGCCGGTTTGCTCCGCTTTCCCGGCGGTTTTTGCCAAAAAAAAAAAAAAGGAAAAAAAAGAAGGAGAATCAATCCGCTTGCACAGAGCCGGTAAACACGGGGCGAGCGGCTCGGGGTGGGGGGGTTGCTCTTGGTCCTGAGTTTTTCACCGCAAATCTCGGCTGGTTGCTCAGCCCGGATCGTGCATGGATAGAGGGGGGTTTGCTGCAACACTGGGATTTTTTGGGGAGTTCTGTGTTTGCTACCCAGCCGGTTATCCTCAGCTCAACCCCAGCCGCCTGCTCCAGCAAAATATGTTTACGCCGCAAAGCTCTGGGCTGCCAAGCGCAGGGAGTGTGTGTGCCGATAAGGACGTCGCGTCCTTTCTTCCCAGATCACCCGATAGCCGGGGAAACACGTGGAGGCGGCTGCCTGGCTCCCAGCACCTTTGTTTAATTATTTCTTTTATTAGGATTATTATTATTATAAGGTTTCGGTTAAAAAAAAAAAAATTCAGGAGCTGTGGCTTCGCGGCGCCCGGCTGCTGCCAAAGCCTGGAAAGCTGCGGCCGTGCCAGAGGCTGAGCTGCCCCCGGGGCTGCCGAGAGCAGCCAGCTGAAAACATCAAAACTGCAGCAAAGAAAATATTTCCTGCCATCGCCCGGGTGTTTTTTGCAGGGCAGAGGGAGAGGAGGGTTTCAAACCGCTGCTCCCGGCTCGTGTGCCGGGGCGCGCAGAATCCCAGGGGGATTTAGGAGTGACCTGAGCATCCCTGCAGGGGAGGGGGCAGCCCTAAATCCCTCTTGATGGGGGGTGAAAAAATAATTAAATATTCAATTATTCGATTTTGTTGCTGCTTCAGGTCATTTTCCATTCTTGAGGCCGGCAAACACGCTCGCCCGGGGGAAGCTGCCGCAGCCGGTGAGCTCAGGAACGAGCCGGGGGTGCCGGCGGCTGCGGGGGCTGTTTGCGGAGGAAAAGTGGGGCGGTGGCTGTTGTTGTGACACTGGGAGGTTGCGAAATATCAGCGCTGAGCTGCTCCTGGGTTTCCAAACCAGCTGAGTCCAGCTGCGGCCGGTGTTTGGCTGTGGGCATCGCTCCAGCTGTGGTCCCCGCGGCCCCGGCCACAGCTGGGATGCTGGTGCCAGGGATGCTTGGGGGGGATTCGGGGTGGGGAGAGGACCCGAAAAGTTTTTTGTAGGGAGGAAAAGCAAAAATTCTGTAGCTGCGGAGGTTTTTCTAGCTGGGCACCCTGGCCCCGGGGGTTTGGTGATGCCCGAGGGGGGGGTGGATGAGCCACCTGCACCCGGGCGAGATGCAGCGCTTGGCTTCTGTTTAAAGAATGAAATCGGAATAATAAATCATATCCTGGGGATGGGTTTGTTTGCTTAGAGATTAAGTCAAAGCCGCTCCTGAATGGTCACCTAATCCCCCCGGGAGCGGGTGGCATTGTGGAGGTGGTGGCAGCGGTGGCATTGTGCCGGGGAGATAATCCTGCTCCCTGCCAGGCTCAGGCTGGGCTTAAACACCCCGCGGGCGTCGGCTCCGCTCCGGATGGGGGCTTGGGGGGGGAGAAGGGTGCTGGGTGGGCAGGGGAGGGTGCTGTGAGATGCCGGATGAGGGAGGGTTGCAGGGTTGTGACCGTCTCTGCTGATCCTGCTGAAGCCGGGCTGTGGCTCTGTGTTCCCCCGAGGGTGTGAAACAGGTTCAGCTCCTCAATCCGGGAGCAAAACATCAGCTCGGACCCGCAGGGAGGGACCTCACCCTCCCCGGGGGCTCAGCCCCCCCAGAGCTGGTGGTTATGGGGCCGCAGCATCCCTCTGGCTGCTTCATGGCTTTCCTCCGGTGCCAGCCTGAACTTGCTTCTCCCGAAATTGGGGACCCTGGAGCACACCCCCAGGCTCCCAGCATCTTCCCACAGCTCTGGCCGGCTGCACCGCGGGATGTGGCGGGGAATTTTCGGTTTAGCAAGAGAAAGAGGCAGGAACGGGGGGTAAATCCACCCATGTGTGTCCCTGGTGCCCTTTGTTTTTGGGGACACGTTGCTGGGACCCTGTGGGAATAGGGAGGGAATGGGGGGAATTTTTTCCAGTTGAGGACAGGGATGCTCGGCACTCGCCCTGGCAAACCGGCACCCCGGTGTTCCGGCAGCGCTGGCACCGGTGCCCGTAAACAGCAGCACGGAAATAACCGGCCATGGGGCCATATAAAAGGTGTCGCGGGCTGTAATTAGATGTCCTCCACTAAAAATAAAAAGCAACGGGGCTCCAAGTGGCTGCTCGGAAAGGTGGCAGGGTGGGTGTGTGCAGAGGGTGGGGGCTCGCCCAGGAGGACCCCCAAAGCTGAGAGGAGCTGGTGGCTCAGGGTGCCTTTGGGATTGATGTGGATTTTTCCGATTGATGCTTTATTTTTCCCCCGTTGTGATGCATTTTTTGCTGCTCACCCCAGAGATCTCCCAGGAGGAGTTTGGTGTTTGGTGTAATGAGTTGCAGGTTCTCAGCCTGCAGCTGGCAGCGGCTCTTTCCCGGTGTCACCGATGCCCTGCGGCACGGCTGCGTCCTGCACGGGGTCGGATGCGGATGGGCGAGCGCGGAAGGTCACGTCCCTGCTGCCAAAGCTGCTCCAGCAGCCGTCTGCGGGTGGCTGGGCTGCAAGCGGCTCCGGGAGCCTCATTTGGAAAGCAGTTCTGTGAAATGTCAACTCATTAGAAAACCCTGAGCAGCTCACATGCACTAATTGGTGAGGTTGGCTTAATTAGTTTCCCCAGGACATTGCCCACAGGCTCCACGTGGCTTCATGATCCCAGCAGAGAACTGGCCAACTCGTGACACCTGTGGGAAGGATGCACAGGGCTGTTGGTGGGGACAGAGCTGGTTGTCAGGGACAGCGCTGTCCCCAAAGGTGCTGAGAGGACGTGAGCAGTACCATGGGTGGGATGGATCCCTGGAGGGTGACCCCACAGGGGTGATGGGGGGGGGGTCTCCCATCCCCCCCTCCCCTGGTTGTTTTTAACACCGCATGGGGACGGGCTGTCCCGGCGTGAACCTGTTCCATGCGCAGGAATGATTAACCGCCGCCGGCACTGGCCTGGAGCCGGGCAATGTGTTTACCGCTGCCACCCGGCCATGCCGAGCCGTGACCCCGGTGTCGCTCCCTTCACCGCTCTGGCCCCGAAAATGGGCTGGAACCAGGGGCCAGGGCTGAAACCCGAGTGCTCACTGCTACCGAATATTTCCTCCGCACGTGGCTGGCCCTGTGCGCCGCGGCGGTGAGCTCAGCATCGCCCAGATCCCAAGAAAATCCCCAAATCTGACCCTTCCGGCTGGGTTTCTAGAGCTGGGAGGATGCAGGATCACCAGCCGATCCCAGGGGATTTGGGATGCTGGAGGGGAAGGATGGATGCTGCGGCGATGCGGGGGCTGCTTTAGGGTTTTTTCCAGGGTGGGTCAGGGTCTGTGCCGTAAAAACCCACCGGCTCGTGGCTGGGATGCTGGCGGCGGTGTGGGGCCGTGGGGTGCTGTGGGGAGGGGAGGGGAGGATGGATTTGCTGAGCCGGGAGGTGGGGAAGCACCGTGGGGACGCAGGGCTGGTGCCACCTCGTGGCTCCGCCGGCAGCCGAGATGTCCCAGCCGTGCGACGCCAGACACTGGTGGGCATGGCGGGGGGGGTCCAGCCACGACCCCCAGCCATGGGAACGACCCCGTGGTGGCCGTCCCCATCCCCAGAGCGTGGGGAAGAGCCGCGGGTCCCGACCCACGCGTGGCTGGTGGAGGGGAACGTCCCGAAACGCAGCCGCGTGCCGCCACGGTTGCGCTCCCCGGTCGGCATCCGCGTGGTTTCCACCCACGCGTGTCGGGGCTGCGAGTGGGATTTGGGTGAAATCCTTCGCAAAACACGAGTGGGGTTGAAGGCAGCGGCGAGAGGCTGAGGTGTGCGCGGCGGCAGCGGCAGAGACACCGGCGCTGCCTTTCCCGGGAATTCCCCGTGCTACTAACCCCCTTTTTTTGGTTTGGTTTTTTTTTCTAATTTTTTTTTTAATTTTTTTTGCACTCTCAGCAAGCCAGCGCTGCCGCCTCGGCCCCTGCGTGCAGGGCAGACGGAACCACAAACCGCTCGACATCTGCAGCAGCGTCTCTCTGCCCCAGATAGGGCCCGAGATGGGGGTACGGCCCCACGCGAGGGGCTGGAGGGGCCCTGTCTGCTCTGGACCAGCCCCAGTGCATCCTCCCCAGCACCACGGATTGCCCTCGACCCTAAATCCTTGCTGTGATCTGCCCGGGTCAGGCAAGGGAAACTATCTCAGCCCTGCTCCTTCGTGCATTTATTTTAATTTTTTAAAATCTTGCATATATTTTTAATTATTTTAATAATTTAATTTTTCATCTTTTTCATTGTTTTTATTTTTATTTTTCATCATTTTATTACCATAGTTTTATTTATTATCATATTTTTACTTATTATCATTTTTTATTATCACATTTTTATATTTTTACATGTTTATTTCCTATATTTTATCTTTTCAAGCAGCCAGTGTTTGGTGCTGGGACTGTCTGTGCCCCCATCCCGCGGGGACCAGGGTGATGCCAGCCCTGGCTGTGGCAGGACGCAGCCCCCGGGGTGCAGCCCCCCCTCTCCCCCAAATCCAGCCGAGGAAACCCCCCGGCTGCAGCCCCCTCCCTCGGGGTGTGTCACCCAGGAAAGGTTGAGGCTGGGAAGCGCGTGGCCGGATCCTGGCCCCGTGTCTGTGTCCTGGAAACCTGAAAATCCCCTGGAAGTGCTGGTGGGACCACGAGCCCATGGCATGGGTGCTCAGCATCCCTCGTGGGTGCTCGGCATCCTTCATGGGTGCTCAGCATCCCATGCAGGCACCCAACATCCCTCCTGGGTGCTCAGCATCCCATGCAGGCACATCCCTCGTGGGTGCTCAGCATCCCTCGTGGGTGCCCAACATCCTTCATGGGTGCTCAGCATCCCTTGTGGGTTCTCAGCATCCCTCATGGGTGCTCAGCACCCCATGGGACCGCCCTGGTCCCCCTCCCACCATCCATCCCCGCTGCCTCTGGTCCAGCAGTGGCTACAGCACCAACTTCTCCGGCGATGGGTCCCATCCTTCCCCGTCCCGGATGATGACGGGTTTGTCGGAGATGAGCAGGGCGATGGGGACCAGCGGCTGGCGCATCCTGCACCTTCCATCCTCTTCCTCCTCATCCTCCTCCTCACCGGGGGGGTGCCCGGTGCTGCTGGTCGCTGTGCACCCAGCCGGGCTCAGCACCTCCTGCCTGCGGTAGGTGAACGCCAGCTCCTTCTCGCAGCCTGACGGGCTCAGCACCACTGCGGCCGGTTCTTCCTCCGCGGTGCTGGGCTGCGGTGTGTCGACATCTCCCGTCTCCTTGCCGGCANTGCCCCCATCCCGCGGGGACCAGGGTGATGCCAGCCCTGGCTGTGGCAGGACGCAGCCCCCGGGGTGCAGCCCCCCCTCTCCCCCAAATCCAGCCGAGGAAACCCCCCGGCTGCAGCCCCCTCCCTCGGGGTGTGTCGCCCAGGAAAGGTTGAGGCTGGGAAGCGCGTGGCCGGATCCTGGCCCCGTGTCTGTGTCCTGGAAACCTGAAAATCCCCTGGAAGTGCTGGTGGGACCACGAGCCCATGGCATGGGTGCTCAGCATCCCTCGTGGGTGCTCGGCATCCTTCATGGGTGCTCAGCATCCCATGCAGGCACCCAACATCCCTCGTGGGTGCTCAGCATCCCATGCAGGCACCCAACATCCTTCATGGGTGCTCAGCATCCCATGCAGGCACATCCCTCGTGGGTGCTCAGCATCCCTCGTGGGTGCCCAACATCCTTCATGGGTGCTCAGCATCCCTTGTGGGTTCTCAGCATCCCTCATGGGTGCTCAGCACCCCATGGGACCGCCCTGGTCCCCCTCCCACCATCCATCCCCGCTGCCTCCGGTCCAGCAGTGGCTACAACACCAACTTCTCCGGCGATGGGTCCCATCCTTCCCCGTCCCGGATGATGACGGGTTTGTCGGAGATGAGCAGGGCGATGGGGACCAGCGGCTGGCGCATCCTGCACCTTCCATCCTCTTCCTCCTCATCCTCCTCCTCACCGGGGGGGTGCCCGGTGCTGCTGGTCGCTGTGCACCCAGCCGGGCTCAGCACCTCCTGCCTGCGGTAGGTGAACGCCAGCTCCTTCTCGCAGCCTGACGGGCTCAGCACCACTGCGGCCGGTTCTTCCTCCGCGGTGCTGGGCTGCGGTGTGTCGACATCTCCCGTCTCCTTGCCGGCATCGGGCTCCGGCAGCAGCAGCTCAGCCCGGCTGCACCTCTCCGAGGGCTCCACGAAGCCTGGGGGGCCCTGGGGGTGGGATATTTGGGGTGGGCACGCACCGTGCCAGGGCTGTGCCGTGGGGAGCAGGATGCGGCCCCTCCGGCGCTGTGGGTCTCACCTGGGTCGTTTTTCTGTCGGAGAACTGGACGGCTTTGCTGCCCATCGGCTTGGGCAGGGGGGGGAAGAGGAGGCGGCGAGCCCTGGGTGGGGGGACAGGTGGTGACAGGGGGGGACAGGAGGGTGATGGAGTGGGGTTGGGAGTGAAGGTGTCACCGTCACCTCTTTTTGCTCAGCTGGTAGATGGTGACGATGGCGGGGAGACTGAGTGGGATGCCCAGATACTTCAGGTTGGATGTCCACGCTGCTCCCTGGGGACCTGGGGACAAGCACAGGTGGGTGGTGGCACTTCTGTCCCCAGCACCCTGTGTGGGACACCAGAGCTGTTTTGGGGGGAGGGTGAGCGCCCCATGGGGAGCACCCCCCAGGGAGCGGGGAGGGGATGGGGTCTCCAGCCACTACCCAGCGCCTTGCTCTGGAAGTGCCACCAAGGGCTGCAGGTCCCTTTGCTCTCCGTTGTCACCTCCCAGACGCCCACCCTGTACCCCGTGCCAGGGCGCAGGTTTGGGAGGACGTAGTGTGACACCGTGGCGTTCGCTTCGGCATCTGTGCAAACGATAACGAGCCGGTGGTGGGTCGGCAGCTCACCCTCCTCCCACCCTGTGGGGACAGTGGGGGTCCCACTCACATGTCACATTGTCCCCATCGGCCGCGTGGCAGATGAGATACTTGACCAACACCCCGGGACAGGCGGCACGGGGGGACGGGTCCCACCAAAGGACAATGGCGTCATCCTCGGCGCTGGCGTTGACACGGACGGGCACGGCCAGGGAGGCTGCTGGTGATGGTGGGTGGTAAAAAAAAAAAAAAAAGGGGGGGGGGGGAGACGGGACATTTCGGGGACCCCCCTTTTTGTGGTTCACCCCAGCGTGGATGCTCCGTGTCTCCGGACGTACCGTTGCCGCTGTAGTGGTGCTGCAGGGCAAAGGTGGCCCAGCCCCGTGCTGGGGACCAGCCGTGCACGGCCAGGCGGTGACACCCCGGCGTGTCCAGCGCTCCTGGGAACCGGGGATGGCGTTAAACCCTCGCCAGGATCCGGCCCCAGATCGGGGGGGACAAACAGGGGGCTTGGGGCGCTCCCTTGCCTGTGTCCGTGTGGATGCTCTTGGCAGGGAAATCCCCGCGGACACAGACGCCAGGTTTTGGGGCTCCCAGCACCGGCTGCTGCTCGAAGCAATAGATGGAACCGGGGCTCGGCGCTTGCCACCGCGCTGTCACCACGCTACCGGCCATGGTGACGTCCTCAAAGCCGAAATCTGGGGTGAAACAGGGGGTGTAAGGGCTGGCGATGGAAAATAACCCCCCCGAGGCTGCCGGGAAGCTCAGCCCGCGGTGCGGGGCCGGTACCTGTGTGATGCTCTGCGGGGACACGCAGCAGCCGCGCCGGCCCCGTCCCCGCAGCGTTGGTGGCCGTCACCAGGATTTCGTATTCGGCTCCAGAGAGGGTGAGGTTGTGCGCCGTCGCCTCCGTCCGCACCACTGTGACATCCTCCTCTTCCTCATCCTCCTCTTCCTCCTCCTCGGGCGGCGGGGAGCAGCGGCACGCCGGCACGTGGGCACGCAGCGTGTAGGTGACATTCCCCTGCGCCGGGGGGGCTCGCTGCAGGGAGGAAAATGGGGGGACTGGGAGGATGAAATGGGGGGGGGACACCCAGGGGGGACCCCAGGGGATGGCACCCGTACCTGCCAGTCCAGCCGCAGCACCCGCTGCCCGTCTCTCCCCAGTTTTCCCAGTTGGTGGCTCAGCGCCGGGCTCGCCAGGATTTCTGCGCGAGGAAAGAGCCTGGAGCTGTTATCGGGGTTTTTTGGGGGCTGTCGGGGTCCCACCCGCTCTCCCTCCTCTTTCTCACCCTCAGGGACGAAGATGGAGCCGCTCCAGTCGCTCCAGTAGCTGCTCCAGTGGGGGAGCTTGTGGCGGAGCTGGACCTCGAAGGCGCCGTGTCCCCCCAGGGGACAGGTCACTGTGGGGTGGTGGCAGGGTCAGGCGGGGGGTTACCCCCCCTTTCGGCCATCGCGGGGCTGGGGGGAGCATGGGGCAGGGCCCCCCCATCACAGCACCCCAGGTGATGCTTGTCCCCCCCCTCCCCACAGGCGCAACCGACCTGAGTCATCCTCGTCCGTCACTGTGTCACATGTCACCTGCGGCGGGAAACGGGGATGGAGGATCCCTCCCAGTCAAACCAGTATGTTACTGGGACACGACAGCAGATGCTGCCCTGTGTCCCCGGACATCCCAGGGGCTGGGGGAGCCAATGGGGTGCAAGGGACATGGTGGCCAGGGGTGTCCCCTCAGCTGGGGTACAGGGGAACCTCCTGGCAGCGGCCGAGGGCGGGGGATCCCCAGCTGTGGGGGGGTCACTGGGGACAAGTGACCGGATTTCACCCATTGCCGTCACCAGTCTAATCCGGGGTTTTTCCTGTATAATCCCCAGGAATCGCCGCCTGATCCCACCGCGGGATCCCGTGGATGGGGCAGAGCCAACACCGCAGATGGGACACAGACGGCTTTGGGGGGGGTGACAGTGGTGTCACCAAGCCCCCACGCTGCCACCGACCATCCCATCAGTCACCGCCAGCTCTGGCAACCGGCTTTTTTACCTGCGTCCAGCCACTGTCCCCCATCCTCCGGAATCGAGCCTCCCGCTGCGGTGGCCGTCCCTGGCGGTGGCACGGTGGCCATGGGACCCACAGCCGCAGCTGGCCACCAGCCTTGGCGAAGGGCATCGTCGTGGGGGGGGGATCTGGCTTGACTGTAAAAAACGAGGGGGTGTTGCGATTATCGGGGGTGTCGCGATTATCGGGGGTGTCACGGGCATTGGTGGTCTCGTGGTTCCCAGCACTGGTGACAGTCCCCAGCCCGTCCCCGCCGCGGGTGCTCACCGGCCTCGTCGAGGTGCAGCGTGAGGTTGGGGGTCCGGCGGAGGTGGCCCCCCCAGCGTGCCTCCAGCCAGGCCGTGGTGTTGGTGAGGACATAGATGTGGTGGTGGGGCAGCATGAATGTTGTCCCCGTGCCCGCCTCGAAATGCCGGCACGGCCGGGGGGGCGCGTAGCTGTGGGGGGGGAACGGGGGCGAGGTCGGAGATGGTGGGGCAGCACCTGCCCACCGAGGGGGGTGTGGAGGGGATATGTCCCCATGTGTCCTCATATGTCCCCCTGTATCCCTGTATGTACCCATGTGTCTACACATGTCCCCCTATGTCCCCATACATCCCCATGTGTCCCATCAGGACCCATCCCCCGGTCCCCCCAGCTCATGATGCCTGTCCCCACCGCGGTCCCCGACTCACCAGAGCACCAGGCGGTAGGAGGTGTCACCGGGGGGACCGAGGGGTGCCCAGGCGCAGGGGAAGGCGCGGGGATGACATTGCTTCCAGCATGAGAAGCTGGGGGCTGCGGCGGCACCTGCAGGAGAGGACGGCAGCTGGGGGAGGGGGGTCCTGCACCCCAAACCCCGGTGGGTACGGCACGGCCAGGATGGGGCAGCAGCTGGGGGGTTCCCACACCCCAAAACCCGACACGGCCAGGATGGGGCAATGGCGGGGGGGGTCCTGCACCCCAAACCCCGGTGGGTATGGCACGGCTGGGATGCAGCAGCGGTACAGCCATCACCCCATCACCCTGCTGCTTCCCTGGGGGGGGGATTCTCACCCCAAACACCCCCCATTTCCCCCCTTCCTGGGGACGCAGGGCTGCCCGGCACCGCTCCCCCCGGCTCCAGCGGGGATTCACCCGCCTGCACCCCGTCCCTGTGGTTTGGGGCGAGCGTCTCCATCGCAGCGGCACCTTATCGCCCCCAAATCGTTCATTGAAAGTTTTCAGAACTTATCTCCCGTCATCTCCCGGCGCTGCCGCAGCACTTACCGCCCAGCGCCACCAGTGCCACCAGCAGCCACCCCAGCATGGGCCACTGGCCACGTCCCACGCTGCATCCAGGGCTCCGCTGCCCTTTCGGACCCCCAGCACCCAGTGGGTGCCCCCCCTCAGCTCCACGGCAGCTCCCCACGCTCAGTGTTTCCTCTTCTGCGAAAAGCTTGCCGAAGGGCGGCCGTTCCCCGGCGGGGCGGAGGGCGAGGTGCGACCGCATGCCTCCTTTTTTTTTTTTTTTTTTACCAAAAGCAAAAGAGAAAGCAACCCCAAAATATCCCCCTTTTCGGCCAGCACACCAGCCGGGACTCAGCCAAACCCTGCTCTGGTGTCACCGCGTGCCCCAGTGTCATCGCGTGCCCCAGACCGGTGAGAAGTGCAGGGTAAGCAAAAGAGACGGCTTGGGGTTTTGGGGTTGGTATTTTAATTTTTTTTGCAGACTTTATGGCATTTTTTTGATCCCCTGGTGTAACCAGGTGAATCTCAAATAGCTGCTTCAAGGTTTGGGGTTGTTGGGTGGGTTTTTTTCAGATTTCACGGCATTTTTTTTGATGCCCTGGCTTAACCGGACAAATCTCAAAAGGCTGCTCTAAGGTTTGGGGCTTTTTTTTCTTCTTTTTGCAGATTTTACAGCATGGTTTTGATCCCTGGCCTGTGTCTGGGTGAATCTCAAATGGCTGCTCAGAGGTTTGGGAGTTGTTCAGTGTTTTGGGGGATTTTTTGGGGTTTTTGGCTTTGTTTGTGTGTGTTCACGCGCATGTGAGCACGGCTGTCCCCAAAACCTCCTGCACCCATCCCCGGCACGGCTTGTCCCCCGCGGCCGCGAACAAAGCCCCAGTGAGGCAGCAGAGCGTGGTGACACTGGGACACCGCGTGACGGGGTGGGTGACCCCGGACGGCAGAGCCGGCTGGCACCGAGGGCCGCGCACAGAGTCCCCTTGTTCCCGCAGAAAGTGTCCCCTTGTGCGGC
>VZTO01019303.1:29730-42426 GCA_013400615.1 Syrrhaptes paradoxus | reverse complement strand
GAGGTCTCTTCCTGCCCCCCCCCAGCATCACGGCTCAGCTCCAGCACGGAGCAGGGGGCTCTGATCGGCATGAATCCTCTGCAGCTCCGGGTGGGCTGGGGGGGGGCCACCCAGAGACCCCCCATCCTGGGTGCAGGCGCAGAGGAAGGTCTGGGGGGGGGCCCAAGCAGCCCCCCATCAGCAGCTTGGCTGAGAGCTTCCGGCTCAAGCGGAAGGGTTGGGGTGCCCAGATTTGGGGGGGGGGGAGCAGGAGGAGCCCCAAGGGTGGGGATGCCAGTGGGAGGTGATGGGGTGCCAGGCGTCATGTGTGGGGCGCTGAACATGCATGTGGGGCTCTGAACATGCGTGTGGGGCTGTGACCATGCGTGTGGGGCTCTGAACACACATGTGGGGCTGTGACCACGGCGTTGGCCATGTGTCGGTGGCGTGAACATCCATCCGGAGGGACGGCGTGTTGCAAACCGCATCCTCTGCACCCCGGATACGGCATCAGCCGTTTGCTTCTGGTTTTGGAGAATCCCTTCGCCCCGGGTTCGTCCTCTGGATTTTGCGGGTGCATCTGGCCGTGGCGTGATGTTCAACGTCCTTTAATCAGCAGCATCCGCGCGGGCTTCCGTCCCCAGCCTGGCGAGGAAATCCAGCGTCGGGATTCGGAGCCTGCGGAAGCGCAGAGAGGGGAAGGGGAAGGTTGTCCTCGTGCTGGAGCTTGTGGGTGTCTCAGTTCCCTCTGGATGGAGTGAAAGAGAACTTGGGGCCGATGGTGTTGTAAATGGGGTGGAAATGGGCCGTGATGGTGGGAGCGGGGCTGCAGCATCCCTGCGGGAGGGTGGGCTTCTCGAGGTTTGGAGAAGGGCTGGATGGAAAAAGGAAAATCCTGCAAGAAGGATTGAAATCTTGGGAATTGGGAGGGTGGGAATGGTGATGTGGAGACCTGGTACCTGCAGACGGAGCCTTTCGGTTGTTCCAGAGGAGCTCTGAGGGATGCTGGATGCGGCACTGGGATGGGGGGTTTGGGGTGTTGGGGGTGTCGAGGTGCCATCACCATGGACCCCCACGCGGTGATGCTTTTCCCCCGGTGCTGGCACGTGTGGCTTCATCCTGCTGCCTGCTGGAGCTGTGCTGGGGCACCACAAAGTCTGGGGGGGTCGGGGACCAACTGGTGCCATGGGGACCCCCGAATGTGGGGAGATTTGTAGGAACCGGGGGCATTTTCCACGCAATGGAGCTGGCGGGGTTGTGGCCGCGTGGCATTTCCATCGCTTCCCCCTTCCACATCCCGTTCCCTATTCCTGCCCTCGGGGCGGCCAGCCTCTGCCCCCCCCAGTGAGCCAAAACCAGAAGTGGGACCTCAGTGAGACGGTTCGTCATTAAAAATAACCCCGTTGACCCGTTTCCAACAGCCTTGAAGCGGGGACGGATCTTCCCCACGGCGGGTGGCCCGTCACCGATGGGGTGACAGCAGCCGTGTCCCTGGCACAGGGCAGCGCATCCAAAGGGACCCGTCCACGTCCAAGCCCGTCCAGCCCTGACCATCCTTTGCTTCCCCAAATGAATTCCCTTTTTCCTTCCCCAAATGAATTCCCTTTGTTTCTCCCCTAGTTGCCGCAGCAGCAATAGGAAGAGCTTAGTGGTGGGCACCCCCTCTCCGACCCTCTCCCGGCCGCTCTCCCCGCTCTCCGTGCCGACCGGTAAGGGATGTCCCACGGGATGGGGTCAGCATCTCCCAAAATTACCCCAATATTTTGGGGGGTGACCCTTCTGCAGCACCTGGGTACAGCAGCGGGCGGGCTCCTGGCCGCTGGTGCCTTTTCCAGGGGGGAATCACTTGGGAAGAGATTTATTCCCTCTCTTTCCCGGCCGGAGCATCGCACCGGGGCGGGTGCTGGGGTGACTGTTCCCCTTTTCTCCCCGCAGCCGGGAGCAGCCCCTTGGACAGCCCCCGCAACTTCTCCGCCAGCACCTCCATCAATTTCCCCTTCGCCCGCAGGTGAGCTCCCAGCCCCCCCCACACCATTAATATTAATTAATAATTATAATCCACCAGCTGGGACTGGCTTCTTGATCTCAAGTGATTTATTTTTTTTTCTTCTTTGCCCTTTTTTCTCCATGATTTTCGCTCTGCTGCTCTTTGCTCTCCCCAACGGGTGCCTCCCCCCGCCCCAGCCATGCTCCTCGGACTGACAGGTGGGTACTGGGACAGACTGGGGCTGCGCTGGGGGGAGATGTCTGCTCCAGCCCTTCTTTCCGTGCATCCCTGGGGGGAGATGATGCTCTACAACAGGCTCTCTGCAGCTCCAGGAGCAGGAATATCCCAGCTCCCATCCCACCGTCCCCGGGCAGGAGCTCAGCCCCAGCTTAGACCCGCTCCGAGCCCTCCCGACGGATGCTCAGCAGATGTCCGGGGACGGATGGGTCCCCCCCAGCCCTGACGCCAAAATCCCATTTAACTAATTAATAAATTGCACACATGGGGGTGGATGCTTGATGTTATCCCATCGATCATCCCATGGAAAAAACCTGGAGGCTCCCGGCTGGTTTTCACACTCATAACGAAGCCAAAAGCCGACCCGGGGGTTTTGCGATACCACCCGCGGCAAGGGCACGCGGTGATGCCGGGGCCGGATCCGGCGCCCTGCCAGATCCCATGTCCTTGACCCCACACGGGAAACGGGAGGTGAAGGGGCTCGTCTTGACCTGGATGTTGCCCCATCCATTCGAAACGGTGCCAAGAGGAAACATTCGCCTACGTCCCAGCGTTCGCCTTCCTGTTTATCCCCCGGCTCTGCCCCGCGGCGCCGGCGGCTCTGGACGAGCCTTTGGGAATCCCAGTTTCTCACAACCAAGTCCCAGAAGGCTGAATTTTGCTCTAATTACAAATGAGATTCTTGCAGATTTTTTTTTTCCCATCTGAAATGGGTTCTCCACCCAGCCGAGCCCCAGCGCTGTCCCTTCCTGGGGACCCTGCTTGCTGTCCCTGTCCCCTGCACGCTGGTGTTGCAGAACAGCCCCCCCGCCTGCAAACCCCCGCTTATTTCACCCCATTTCAGTCCATTCTGAAAAGATGTTTCAGGGTTTTATTATTCGAGCCAAACCTGCATCCTCTTCCCCATCCTTCTCTCTCTGACGTTATTTATTTGCGTTTAGAGGTTGTTTTTTTCCTGTATGTGATGGGTGTGTTTGCCCCCGCAGGGCTGATGGCAGAAGGTGGTCACTGGCTTCGCTCCCCTCCTCTGGCTATGGGACCAACACCCCCAGCTCCACTGTCTCGGTACGGTAATGTTTGCTTTCTCCTGGCGTCCCAGCATCCCATCCCTGGGCATCCCAGCATCCCATCCCTGGGCGTCCCAGCATCCCATCCCTGGGCATCCCAGCATCCCATCCCTGGGTGTCCCACCATCCCTGAGTGTCCCATCATCCCTGGGCGTCCCATCATCCCTGGGTGTCCCATCATCCCTGGGCATCCCAGCATCCCTGGGCATCCCAGCATCCCATCCCTGGGTGTCCCGGCATCCCACCATCCCTGAGCATCCCACCATCCCTGGGCATCCCAGCATCCCTGAGCATCCCACCATCCCTGGGCGTCCCAGCATCCCACCCCTGGGCGTCCCACAATCCCTGAGTGTCCCATCATCCCATCTCTGGGCATCCCAGCATCCTATCCCTGGCATCCCAGCATCAGTGGGGCTGGATTGAGTGGGAGAGCGGGAGGTTTGGGGTGGGAGCGGGCGGAGCAGACCTCCCTGGGCTGGCCTTGCCGTCCATATTTCACGTTCCCAAGCACAGAGCATGCTGCCCGGCAGCGTTTTCAGCCTCCTGAGACGCTCCGAGGAATATTTTCTTCGCGAGCTCGCTGGTTTCCACCCCACTGGGACGCACGGATCCATCCCCTGATCCCCTGCATCTCTTTTTTCTTTCCAGTCGTCTTCGTCCTCCCAGGAGCGCCTGCATCAGCTGCCGTACCAGCCCACCCCCGATGAGCTGCATTTCCTTTCTAAGCATTTCCGCAGTACGGAGAGCGTCACGGACGAGGAGGGGCGGCACTCGCCCTGCCTGCGCCCGCGCTCCAGGAGCCTCAGGTATGGCCCCGGCTCTGGGAGCACCTGGATGGGACGATGCGGCGGCACCTCCATCCTCTGCCCTCTCCCAAGCTGTTCCTGGGGTGTCCTGGTCCTGCTAAGCCCATCCCAAGGTGTTGGCCCCCATAAGGGTTTTCCCCTTGCAGGGGGGTGGAGAAGCTCTGGTTTGAGGTTGGAGATGCTCCATCTGTGGAAATATTCAAGGTTGGGTTGGATGGGGCTCTGCGCAACCTGATG
The DNA here is from genome assembly GCA_013400615.1 of Syrrhaptes paradoxus. Taxonomy (NCBI): domain Eukaryota; kingdom Metazoa; phylum Chordata; class Aves; order Pterocliformes; family Pteroclidae; genus Syrrhaptes; species Syrrhaptes paradoxus. The sequence goes on along the minus strand of VZTO01019303.1, from coordinate 38,113 downwards.
AGGTTGAAGATGGTCCAGCTCGTTGCAGGAGGGTTGGACTAGATGGTCTTCAAAGATCCCTTCCAACCCAATCCATCCTGTGAGTCTCTGACCCTAAGCTCTGTGATTCTGGGCACCAGGGTCAGGTTCTCAGCATCTTCTCGCCCGTTGGGATGTGGCTTTGCTCTCCTGGCAGCAGATGACACTGGAGAAGGAGGTTTCCTGGGGTTAAAGCTGCAGAAAGTGGGATTTGTTCCAAAATAATGGGTTTGCAGCTTCTTGCTTGGTTGTCTCCAAGGTTTTGGTGCAGAGGAGGGGACCACCAGGCAGAAGCCCAGGTGGTGGCTGTCCTTGTGGAGGCCACCGGCCTGACCTGCCGTTAAAATGCTAAAAATCCTATTTCTGGGCTTGGGCTGGGAAACATCACCCGTGTTTGCTGGGTCTGAGTGTCAGCCTGGCCTCTGCCTCTGCAAAAAACGAGGAGCACAGGTGGACAGGCATTTGCAGGCTGGAGAGAGGGAATTTGGGGACAGAGTCAAGTCATAGCATCATGTGGGATGACCCACAGACCTGCCGAGCTCCGTGTTGCCCATCCAAGACCATGTCCTGCGGGAGGAGCTGGTCACATTCCCAGCACCAGGAGTTTGTGTTTTTTGCAGGGGATGTTTCCATTCAGTCCCCGTTTCCCTCTGAAAAAACTCTTCAAAAGCTCTTTGCCCTTCAGAGCCCTGATGCACCAGCCTCAGCTCTGGATTTTCAAATGACTTGGCTTTGGAGATGTGGGTCTGCAGGAGGTTAACCTTCCCTGGACCAGGTCCCAGGAACTGCCAGGGTGGGAAGGATGCTGCTGGAAGGCTGATGGCTCCGCTCGGATGAGCTTTAACCGCTTGGGATCAGGAGTTCGGAGGAGGGAACAAATTGCTCTCCAGGGGCAGTAGCTACTCGCGGAGATGTAAATGACTCAGACCTCATAACGCAACTGGTTTCCTGCCTCCGCAGCCCTGGACGGACGAGCGGAACGTTTGATAACGAGGTTGTGATGATGAACCATGTCTACAAGGAGCGGTTCCCAAAGGTAACTGCCGGGACTGGGGAGGATGAGCGTGTTGGTCCATCCATGGCATCCCGACAGCATCTTCCACCTCTTCTCTGTGCTGGAATACAAAATGCATGGGTAGATATGGGACGGGTGGTTGAGGACACTGGAAATGGGGTGAGGAACCGGGGAGGTGGGGACCTGTGGGTCTGCATCATCACACGTGCAGTCTGTGGAGATGGTGGTGGAGCTTTTCCAGCCTGCTGGAGGCTGGGTCCCAGGGGGGCCACGCTGTGCACGTGGATATTGGAGCTGCAGGAGGTGGTGGCATGACCTCCTGGCTGGCCAAACCCAGCGGGTGGTGTGGGGCTGCGTGTTCCTGGGCATCACCGTCCATTCCGTCTTGCAGGCTACGGCCCAAATGGAAGAGCGTCTGCAGGACACCATCACCAACTTCTCTCCCAGCAGCACTCTGCCGCTGGCAGACGGGGTGCTGGGCTTCATCCACCACCAGATCATCGAGCTGGCCCGCGACTGCCTAGCAAAATCCCAAGGAGCTCTCATCACCTCCCGCTACTTCATGGAGCTGCAGGAAAAACTGGAGAAAATGCTCCGAGATGTGAGTACGGGGCAGTTCCCTGCCCAATGTCATCTCCTGAGGCCACCGATAGATGCCTGGCTTCTGCCTCCTCTCCGGCAGGCTCAGGAGCGTTCGGAGAGTGAGGAGGTGAAGTTCATTGACCAGCTGGTGAGGAAGCTGCTGATCATCATCTCCCGTCCTGCTCGCCTTCTGGAGTGCCTGGTGAGACATGGAAGCTCCTGACTTTTCTTGTCTTTCATGGTCTATGCCTACAAGTCTTAGAGGAAAGGCTTAACTTTGCAAAGTCTTGCTCCTCAACTCTTCTTGTTTTTTTCCCCATCCAGGAGTTTGACCCAGAGGAGTTTTACCATCTCCTGGAAGCTGCAGAAGGACACGCCAAAGTTGGCCAAGGAATCAAGACCGATATTCCTCGATACATCATCAGCCAACTGGGGCTCGTCAAGGACCCGCTGGAAGGTAGGGAACCGCGTGGGTTGGTGGCCCTGAGGTCTGCGGTGGGATGTGGACTCCCAGTTTGGTCACTGGCAAGCGTGATGGAGCACTAGGAGGTGGCAGGGGGACCATCAGGGCTGAGCTGGTGTCATGGGGGGAGTCACAGCAGGACCAGGACAGTGTCCGAGTCTCCCAGTCAGCCCCACATCCCTTGTTATTGCTCTCGACACGTTCAGCAAAGCAGATTAAGCTCAAAAACGTTTAATCCGTAGGAAGCCATGGCCTTGCGGGGGGAAACCATAATCCCCGAAGAACACGGGAATGACTATGGAAAAAAAAAAGAGAATTATATAAATGTCTAACCTCACGTTGAACCTCTTAGTGCCATGACCTGAATTTCTCCATACGATAGCTCGAGCAAAGCGTGCGGCTGAATCTCTGCGGGATCTCCAAGTTGGGAGGGAAAGTGGTTGTTTGGGGGATTACTTTGGTGGGGGTTGAGCATGAAGAAGGTGAAAACCATCCCTGTCTTCTGCAGAGATGGTCCAGCTGGATCACTTCGACAGCGGGAACACCATCACGCCAGAGAACGATGACGCTGGTGAGGTGAGTGTGGTCCTGTCCTACCTGCTTCCTCCAGCTTTGTCCTGTTGGGAGGTGTTAATTGGGGTTGTCCCCAGGGGTGACGGCCGTATTCAGGTGTAATATCTCCCAGTCTTTCATCTGGATTCTTGAGTGGACAGAGCTCAGAGTGGGCTCTTGGTCTGCAGAGCATCTTGGTCTTCTGGTTTGGGGTTTGTGGCTGAAGGAGGCTCAGGGAGGGATGTCCTCTGGCAGTGAGGAGCACCCGGAGGTGATACGTGATGGTGCTGGGTGAATTCCTGCCTGCACTCAGCCCAGCAGTGGGTGGAAATGTTACAAACCTTCTGTGTCTTCTTCAGAGCCAGTCTTCAGTCACCGCTCCTCGGAGGAAACCCTGCGAGGGGGACTTTGAGACCATCAAGCTGATCAGCAATGGGGCTTACGGGTGAGTTGGGAAGTTCCTAACGCTTGTCTCCATCTGTAAATGTCTCCAAAGTCCTCCCCAAGCCGCACGGTGGATGGAGGACATATTTTGAGGTCCAGCCGTTTTGCCCTCTCCTAGGGCCGTGTACCTGGTGAGGCACAGAGAGACGCGGCAGCGCTTCGCCTTGAAGAAGATCAACAAGCAGAACCTCATCTTGAGGAACCAGATCCAGCAGGTGTTCGTGGAGAGGGACATCCTCACCTTCGCCGAGAACCCCTTCGTGGTCAGCATGTTCTGCTCCTTTGAGACGAAGAGACACCTCTGCATGGTGATGGAGTACGTGGAAGGTGAGGACGGGATTCGGGGCTGGAGGGATGGAATATCAATGTCTGAGCATCGAGGGCACCACTTGGACATCTCCTGCCCTGCTTTGCTCCAGGGAGTGGAGGGAAGCATGAGGCGATGCTTTGGTGGTCCTGAGTCTCACCTTGATGAAAGTGGTGGCCGTGCTCACCTAGGAGAGCGTTTGTGCCCCGCGCCCAGGGATCAAAGCATCTCTGAGGAGGGACGGGAGGGTCTGAAAGCAGAGACAGTGTAGTCCTGCCCGGTGACCTCCCTGCCTTCTCTGAGCACCCCATCCCATGTCCCTGCAGGGGGGGATTGTGCCACGTTGCTGAAGAACATGGGCCCACTGCCCGTTGACATGGCCAAGATGTACTTTGCCGAGACCGTTCTCGCGCTGGAGTATCTCCACAACTACGGCATCGTCCACCGGGACCTCAAACCCGACAAGTGAGGACGTGGGTCAGGGCTGAGGGTTGGGTTTGGATGGGGAAGGGAGAGGGAATGAGCCAAGCCAAGAGGACAAGGCAGAAGGAGATTGTGGCTTTTAGTGCCCAAAGACTTGGTTCTGTGCTGTTCCACCAGGACCAGAGGTCTTGGGGTCCAGCTGGTCCTGCTCAGGTCTCCCCAGAAGCACACTGTTGGATGTGTCTTCTCTTGCAGTTTGCTCATCACCTCCATGGGCCACATCAAGCTGACGGACTTTGGTCTGTCGAAGATTGGCTTGATGAACATGACCACGAACCTCTACGAAGGGCACATGGAGAAGGACACTCGGGAGTTCATGGACAAGCAGGTACGAGGTCCCGCTCCTCTTGGCCAATCTGCCGACACTAGGGACCGGGACAGCCTCTGGACTTGTTGCAAAGGTCATTGCAGAGGTATCAGCCCCTGCTTCCCGTGCAGGTGTGTGGCACTCCGGAGTACATCGCCCCAGAAGTCATCCTCATACAGGGCTACGGGAAGCCCGTGGACTGGTGGGCCATGGGCATCATCCTCTACGAGTTCCTGGTGGGCTGTGTCCCCTTCTTCGGAGACACCCCCGAGGAGCTCTTCGGGCAGGTCATCAGCGGTGAGTGTCGGTGACAATGCTCAGTTCGCTCTTCCCACCAGCCATGGCTCATTCTTAACGTGTGGAGAGCTTCATCCCTTCATTTCATACTGGGTTGAATGGCAAGGAGGCTCCTCAAGCTTTGATTTCCCAGTTTGGGAGGGTGATTCCATCTTCTGGGGGGCCCAGAAGTGACTTCTCCCGTGACCTGGCGTCGTCAGACCCCACGTCGTGTCCAAACTCTTCTGGCCACCCCAACCTCCTCTTCCTTTTTCCTTACAGATGAAATCATGTGGCCAGAAGGGGACGAGGCTCTTCCCGCGGATGCCCAGGACCTGATCACACGCTTGCTGAGACAGTGTCCCCTCGAGCGCTTGGGCACGGGTACGCGTGGCAGCCCCCACGTACCACTCGGGGGGTTGACCTGGCGCCCCAACTCATGTCAAACCATTTTCTGAAACCAAAGCATGTCCCGCCCCGTGTCGAGGATGCTCGGAGGAGGTCCCCTGCTCGGGGGTCACCCTGGGAAGGCAGCACAGGATCTGACCCATCCCATTTTATGCCATTTGTTCTGCGCAGAGGAGAAGCCGTGCCATTTGGGCTGCTCCGTCCCCGTAACTCATTTTTCTCCGCCTGGCAGGGGGTGCGCACGAGGTGAAGCACCATTCCTTCTTCCTCCACCTGGACTGGAACGGGCTGCTGCGGCAGAAGGCTGAGTTCATCCCCCAGCTGGAATCCGAGGACGACACCAGCTACTTCGACAGTGAGGCCAAATCCATCCCCTTCCCTACTCCCCCCCAAATCCGTTATCCCAGGTCGGATGCTCCCGCAGGAGATGAAAACCTGGTTGCAGTTGGTTGCTTTACAACCAGAGTCGGAAAACAGATGCAATCCTGTTTCCAGGCTGCTCAACCTTACCAAAAACCTGATTTTCTCACCCCAAAACTTCCCTGGGATGTCTTCCCGGGTGCAGGTCCCCGTGGGGCAGCATGGGCAGGCAGGACACGGGGTGTCACGGGCAGGGTGACAGCCCCACCTGCGCTGGCTCTCGCTTCCAGCTCGCTCCGAGAGGTATCGCCACTTGGATTCGGAGGATGAAGAAACCAACGATGAGGAATCGTCCGTGGAGATCGGGCAGTTCTCCTCCTGCTCCCATCGCTTCAGCAAGGTGCTCACATCCCTCCTCCAGCATCCGAAACCACGGGTGCTCCGGCTGGTGCCATTGTGCCAAGTGTCGGTGTCTTGGTTGACGCCGGAGCACCTGGATTCCCGAATTTCTGCTCCTTGCTGATGGCTTGTCTCCTCCCCAGGTGTACAGCAGCTCCGAATTCCTGGCGGCAAACTCCACCCTCAGCCTCTCGTCCTCAGATCGGAGTCACACCGAGGACAAAGAGGAGCGCTGGGACCGGCACTCGGGAGATGAGGACAGGAGCCGGCTGGCGGGCACGGAGCCCCGGTGCGTGGGGAGACCGGGGATGCGACAGTGATGGGGGTTGGTGCCGGCATCAAGGGTTTGCCCCACCATCGAGGGTTTATGCTGGTATCGAGGGTTTGTGCCGATGCCATGGGTTTGTGCCAGTGCCAAGGGTTTGCAGAGACATCGGTAGGACATCTCCTGGGGTTCTGCAGTGGCTTGGCGCAATCCCCCTCTCCCATTTTTCGTTGTCCAAAGCCAACCAAAACCCATTTTTGGTTGTCCCAAGCCAACTAAAACCCATTTTTGGTTGTCCTGCTCTTCTTGCGCAGGCTCCGCGCCTGGACGTCCTGCAGCTCCACGCCGTACACCTCCCGGCACGAGCGAAGCCGCAGCCCCGCCGCGCTGCCCAGCACCTACAGCCTGGACACCATGCCCAAGTTCGCCTTCTCCTCCGAGGACGAGAGCCCTTGCGTGGCCTCCTCCAAGCCGGAGAGACCCAAATTCGTGCTGGGAGACCCTGACGTGGGGACCGGTGCTGCGGTGAAGCCGGCAACACTATCCGGTGCGTAGGCTGCGGTGCCGGTGCAGGATGCTCTGGGGTCAGCCGGGGTCCTGCACGTCACGGGGGTGGCTTCTCCATGTCCCCAAATTCTCCCTCCTCCCCTCTGCGCAGCCGATCTCGTCAGCCTGAACCGCATCCGCCTGCGGAGCAACAGCACCGGCACCAAAAACTCGACTCCCCGCAGCCTGGAGCCCGGCAGGAGCCGGCGGCCGAGCATCCAGAAGGACGTGCCGGACCGGCAGAGAGCATCGCTGGGTGGCCGCGTCCCCAAATCCGCCTCCGTCTCCGCCCTGTCCCTCATCATCACATCAGGTCCGTGTGCCGAGCGGTTCATCCCGCCGGATGGCCGTCACCGTGTGGTTTTCCCGGGCTGAGCCGGCTTCTCCCACTTGCAGATGATTTTGGCGGCGGTGCCCTGATGAGCCCCATCTCCCCCCACTCCCTCTCGTCCAACCCGTCTTCCCGTGACTCGTCCCCAAGCCGGGACTCGTCCCTCGCCATCGCCAGCCTGCGGCCCCCCATCATCATCCACAGCTCCGGGAAGAAATACGGCTTCACCCTGCGAGCCATCCGCGTCTACATGGGCGACAGCGACGTCTACACCGTCCACCACATGGTCTGGGTACGTGGGGAGGGACCGGTGGGGCCGGACGTTGCGTTTCCTGATGGGAAAACCCCGGGAGGAAATTGAGGTTTGTATCCAAGTCAAATCTTGGTTTTTCCGCTGGCAGAGCGTGGAAGAGGGGAGCCCGGCGCAGGAAGCGGGGCTGAGAGCCGGCGATCTCATCACACACGTGAACGGCGAGTCGGTGCTGGGGCTGGTTCACCGGGATGTCGTGGAGCTGCTGCTGAAGGTGGGTGACCGGCGCCGTGCCACTGATCCGTGACTCCGGTGAATCAGTCCAGCGGCTCCCCGGTATCGCCTCCGCCGGCAGCCGGGGTGGGAGCCGGTTGGGATCCGGCGCTTGGACGGCAGTGACATTTTTTTCTACCCCTCAGAGTGGGAATAAAGTGGCTCTGCGGACCACCGCCCTGGAGAACACCTCCATTAAGATCGGCCCCGCGCGGAAAAACAGCTCCAAGACCAGGATGGCACGGAGGAGTAAGAAAAGCAGGAAAAGGGACCCGCAGGACAGGTGGGTAGAACCCGGCGGGATAAAATGCCATTTATCCCAGGGTGTCCTCGGAGTGGGGGGGGGATTCTCCAGCTCCACCATCCTGGGGGCCCAGCGGGTCCAGTCCTGCCAGCACCGGCTCAGTGGACTAAGGACAAGCTGAGGCTGTTCCTGTCCCTGCCACCTGTGTGTGTCGTGTCCCCCCCCCAGGAGAAAATCCCTTTTCAAGAAGATCTCCAAGCAGTCGTCGGTCCTGCACACCAGCCGCAGCTTCTCCTCGGGTCTCCATCACTCTCTGTCCTCCAGCGAGAGCCTCCCGGAGTCCCCCACGCACAGTTTGTCCCCCGGTCCCCCCACGCCGTGCCGCAGCCCCGCTCCCGACCTGCCCCCAGGTACCCCAGCCCGCGGCGAGGGGTGGTGGGGGGGTGTTAGCCCCGGGCACGGTGGGGGTGCTGCGTCCCCCATCCCTCGCGGTGACTTGTGTCTGTTTGTCCGGCAGACGCTGCGTCCCCGCAGAGCACCTCTCCATCCTCCAGCACCCCGACGTCCCCCGCCGGCCACGTGCGCCCCAGCTCCTTGCACGGACTGGCCCCCAAACTGGGGGGGCAACGCTACAAAGTGGGACGTCGCAAATCCACCAGCAGCATCCCCCCCTCGCCCCTCGCCTGCACCCCTTCCTCCGCCCAGCGCCCGCCTTCTCCCCAGCGCTCCCCGTCCCCGCTCCACGGGTACCCCAAAACCCCTCATTCCTTCCAGGGGAAGACCTTATCCCCCCCCACCATCGTCCGGCAAAGCTCCCGGCCCCGCAGCGCCGACTGCCCCCGCTCCCCCCTCCTCAAACG